>OY982590.1:0-15481 GCA_963859945.1 Euplagia quadripunctaria | reverse complement strand
TTTATTTTAAATTATTAATAATATTATTAATATTAAAAATATTCAAAAAATAAATCTAAATAAATAAATCTTTAAATTATTAATTTGATAAAAATTATAAAAAACAGAATATTTTTCAATAATTTTTATTATACCTCATCCTCTATAAACTTCACTTCATCCTATATCAACAATTTTTAATAAATTTTGACTAAAATTAAGAAAATAATATCTTACCCCATAAGTGGATAAATTAGGTATAAATCATATTAAACATAAAAAATTTCTTAAATTATAAGTTAATATAAATTTATTAATAGAATAAATTTTTATATTTCTAATTATATATCCTAATACACCCCCAATTAAACTAACATAAATTACTATTATTTTTAAATTAAATGGTAAATAAATTATATAAGGATAAGAAAAAATTATTCAACTTAAAAAACTTCCTCTTACTACTCTTATAAATAATAAAATAAATATTCTTTTTAATATAATATAATCTTCATCATATAAATTATAAATTCTAATTAAATTATAATCATTCACTATTAAAAATATAATTAAACGAACTGTATAAAATATAGTTAAACCTGTTGAAATATAATATAAAAAAAAAATTAATAAATTTAAATTACTAAAACTAACTAATTCTAAAATTAAATCTTTAGAATAAAACCCTGCTAAAAAAGGAATTCCACATAAGGCTATATTTGAAATATTTATACATAAAGAAGTTATTGGAATATATAATCTAATCCCTCCTATAAATCGAATATCTTGCATATCATTTATTATATGAATAATTACTCCTGCACATATAAATAATAAAGCTTTAAATATGGCATGAGTTAATAAATGAAAAAAAGCTAAATCAGGTAATCCTATTCTTAAAATTCTTATTATTAAACCTAATTGTCTTAAAGTAGATAAAGCAATAATCTTTTTTAAATCAAATTCATAATTAGCTCTAATACCTGCTATAAATATAGTTAATCCTGATAATAAAAGTAAAATTTTTAAAAAAAAAGTATCAACTAATAAAAAATTAAAACGAATTAATAAATAAACTCCAGCAGTAACTAAAGTAGAAGAATGAACTAATGCTGAAACAGGAGTAGGAGCTGCTATAGCAGCAGGTAATCAAGATCTAAAAGGAATTTGAGCTCTTTTAGTTATAGCTGCTATAATAATTATTCTACTAATTATTTTTATTTCTCAATCATTTTTTATAAACTCTAAATAAAAAATATAATTTCATCTTCCATAATTTATTATTCAAGAAATAATTATTAAAATTAAAACATCCCCAATTCGATTAGATAAAGCAGTTAATATTCCAGCATTATATGATTTTAAATTTTGATAATAAATCACTAATAAATAAGAAACTAATCCTAAACCATCTCATCCTAATAAAATTCTAATAATATTTGGACTAATAATTAATAATATTATTGAACCTACAAATAATAAAACTAAAATAATAAACCGTCTTAAATTTAACTCTGATATTATATATCTTTTTCTATAATAAATAACAACTGAAGAAATTAAAAAAACAAATATTATAAATAATAAAGATATTCAATCTAATAAAATAGATATTACAATTATAGTTGAATTTAAAGAAATAATTTCCCACTCTAAAAAAATTACTATATTATTTATAATAAAATAAATTATTATTATAAAATTAACTATTCTCATTAAAAATAAAAAAAAAAATGAAATATAACAAATAGAATATTTTATATTATTTATAATTTAAAATGAATTTATTCATATTTTTGATACCACAAATCAATATTTTTTTTTATTAAATTATTTAAATAAAATCAAATTATTCTATAATCAATTTTCATCACTATTAAATTTAAAGGTAATCAATGTAATATTAATATTAAATATTCTCGACAAACTCCAGTATAATATCTATAAACTCCAGAATAATATTTTCCATGTTGAATATAAGAATATAAATATAAACTATATCCTGCACTAAAAAAAGAAATTAATATTAATATAATTATAGATAATCAAGATCATCTTACTAATCTATTAATTAAACTAATTTCACCTATTAAATTTAAACTAGGAGGAGCTGCTATATTAGAAGATATTAATAAAAATCATCATAATCTTATAGAAGGTATAAAATTTATTATTCCTTTATTAATATATAAACTTCGTCTATGTAATCGTTCATATCTAATATTTGCTAAACAAAATATCCCAGAAGAACATAAACCATGACCAATCATTATAATATAAGAACCTATAAAACCTCAATAATTTATAATTATAATACCTCTAATTACAATTCTTATATGAGCTACAGATGAATAAGCAATTAAAGATTTAATATCAATTTGACAAAAACATTTTAAACTAATATAAAACCCACCAATTAATCTAATTACAATTCTAATATAATTTAATTTTAAATTAATTTCCTGTAAAAAAATTATTAAACGTAATAATCCATAACCTCCTAATTTTAATATAATACCTGCTAAAATTATTGAACCAGATACAGGAGCTTCAACATGAGCTTTAGGTAATCATAAATGAACAAAATATATAGGCATTTTAACTAAAAAAGCTATAATTATACAAAAATATAATAAATATATATTTATATTTATAAATTTTAAAAAATAAATTATTATTCTATTCATTTCATTATATATATATATAATTCCTATTAATAAAGGTAAAGAAACAAATAAAGTATAAAATAATAAATATATTCCTGCTTTAATCCGCTCAGGTTGATATCCTCATCCAATAATTAATATTAAAATAGGAATTAATCTTCCTTCAAAAAATAAATAAAATATAAATATATTTATAACTCTAAAAGTTAAATATAATATTATTAACAAAAAAATAACATTAAATAAAAAAAAATTTACATAAAAATTCATTTTAAATAAATTTTCTCTAGCTATAATTATTAAAATAGAAATTCAAATTCTAAGTAAAATAAGACCATAAGATATAATATCACAAGATATTATATAACTTAAATTACTAAATAAATTAAATTCTACTATTAAATTTATAAATATAAATATTATTAAAAATAACACTATTTGAACCAATCAAAATATTTTTTTTATAAAACAAAAAGGAATTAAAAATATTATTATTATTAAAAATTTTATCATTTTATAAAATATTATATCTTTGAAAATAATCATTTCCATGAGTACGAATTATTGAAACTAAAATAGATAAACCTAAAGCCCCCTCACAAACAGAAAAAACTAAAAAAACTATTAATATATATATATCATATTCAACATAAATTAAATAAATTATTATAAAAAAAAAAATTCTTAAAACAATAAATTCTAAACTTAATAAAACAATTAGTAAATGTTTATGTTTTAAAACAAAAATTAAATTTCCAATAATAAATATTAAAATAATAATAAAACCTATATTAATTATCATTAATAGTTTTTATAGTTTAAAAAAAACATTGGTCTTGTAAATCAAAATTAAGTAATTTATTTTAAAAACTTCAAAGAAAAAGAATCTCTTTATCAATAATCTCCAAAATTATTATTTTTATTAAACTATTCTTTGATTTGATATTACAAAAATATTATTATCTTTTATTATTATTTTCATTTCAATTTTTATATTATTTTTAAATAATCCTTTATCAATAGGATTAATAATTTTATTTCAAACTTTAATAATTTGTATAATTTCTGGTATATTAATTAAAACTTATTGATTTTCATATGTTTTATTATTAACTTTTTTAGGAGGATTATTAGTACTATTTATTTATGTATCTAGAATCGCTTCTAATGAACTCTTTAAACCTTCATTTAATACAAAAATAATTTTTATATTTTTATTATTTATTATAATTTTATTACAACTTTTTTATAAAAATAACTTATTTTGATTAAATTTATCATTTAATTCTGATATAAGTAATTTTTATTCATTAGATCTATTTATTAATAATGAAAATAAAACTAATCTATCTAAATTATATAATAATCAAACCTTTATAATTATATTAATATTAATAATTTATTTATTTATTACTTTAATTGCAGTAGTAAAAATCACTAATATTTTTTATGGTCCTCTTCGTTCAAGAATTTAAAAAAAAATATAAATGATAAATAATAATTTTTCTTTATTACGAAAAACCCACCCAATTATTAAAATTTTAAATGGATCTTTAATTGATTTACCTTCTCCATCTAATATTTCTTATTGATGAAATTTTGGATCATTATTAGCTTTTTGTTTAATTATTCAAATTTTAACAGGATTATTTTTAACAATATATTATACTGCAAATATTGAATTAGCATTTTATAGAGTAAATTATATTTGCCGAAATGTTAATTATGGATGATTAATTCGTACTTTACATGCTAATGGAGCATCTTTTTTTTTTATTTGTATTTATTTACATATTGGACGAGGAATTTATTATGAATCTTTTAATTTAAAATATACTTGAATAGTTGGAGTAATTATCTTATTTATATTAATAGCAACAGCTTTTATAGGATATGTTCTACCTTGAGGACAAATATCTTTTTGAGGAGCTACAGTTATTACAAATTTATTATCTGCTATCCCATATTTAGGATCTATATTAGTAAATTGAATTTGAGGAGGATTTGCAGTAGATAATGCCACATTAACTCGATTTTATACATTCCATTTTTTATTACCTTTTATTATTTTAATATTAACCATAATTCATTTATTATTTTTACATCAAACAGGTTCTAATAATCCATTAGGATTAAATAGTAATTATGATAAAATTCCTTTTCATCCATTTTTTACTTATAAAGATATAATTGGAGCTATTATTATATTATTTATATTAATTTTATTAACTCTTACTAACCCATATTTATTAGGAGATCCTGATAATTTTATTCCTGCTAATCCTTTAGTAACTCCAGTTCATATTCAACCAGAATGATATTTTTTATTTGCTTATGCTATTCTTCGTTCTATTCCAAATAAATTAGGAGGAGTAATTGCATTAGTAATATCAATTTTAATTTTAATTATTTTACCTTTTACATTTAATAAAAAAATTCAAGGAATTCAATTTTATCCTATTAATCAAATCTTATTTTGATCATTAGTAGTAATAATTATTTTATTAACTTGAATTGGAGCTCGACCTGTTGAAGATCCTTATATTTTAACTGGACAATTATTAACTTTTTTTTATTTTTCATATTTTATTATTAATCCTTTAATAAATAAATATTGAGATAATTTAATTTTTAAGTAAATTAATCTTTATTAATTTAAATACTAATTAATGAGCTTGTAAAAAGCATTTGTTTTGAAAACTTAAGAAAGAATATATTTATTCTATTAATTTATATAATATACTAAAATTAACTAATAAATTATTATAATAAAAAAATTTTTACCCCTAAAAAAAATAATAAAAAATTTAAAGAAACAGGTAAATATCTTTTTCAAGCTAAATACATTAATTTATCATAACGATAACGAGGTAAAGTACCTCGAACTCAAATAAATAAAAATGAAATAAAAACTAACTTAATATAAAATATAATATTCAATAAAAAACCTCCTATATAAATTAAAATAAATAACAGTCTTATAAATAAAATTCTAGAATATTCAGCTAAAAAAATTAAAGCAAATCCACCACTTCTATATTCTACATTAAATCCTGAAACTAACTCTCTCTCACCTTCAGCAAAATCAAAAGGAGTTCGATTAGTCTCAGCTAATATTGATCTAATTCAACATAATCTTAAAGGAAATATAAAAACAATAAATCAAACTATATTTTGATAATTATTAAAAATTAATAAATTATAACCTATAACCATAATAATTCTAGATAATAAAATTATAAATAATCTAACCTCATAAGAAATTGTTTGAGCTACAGCCCGTAAACCTCCCAATAAAGCATAATTAGAATTTGAAGATCATCCCGCTACTATTACAGTATAAACACCTAATCTTATACAACATAAAATAAATAAAATCCCTAAATTAAATCTTACTATGTTAAAATAATAAGGAATTACTATTCAAATTAATAATGATAAAATAAATCTAACAACTGGAGAAAAATAATATATAATATAATTAGAAAAATTAGGATAAATTTGTTCTTTAGTAAATAACTTAATAGCATCAGAAAAAGGTTGCAAAATTCCTATTACACCTAATTTATTAGGACCTTTACGAATTTGAATATATCCTAAAACTTTACGTTCTATTAAAATTAAAAAAGCCACACCAACTAATACTCCAATAATTAAAATTAATAAACCAATAAAAATTATATAAATATCATAAAATAACATTTACTACTTATATAATTAAATCATATATTTATGACTTCTAAAATCATTACATTTTTCTGCCAAAATAGCTACATATATATATATATATATATATATATATATACTATTATTACTTATTTTTTAAAATAAAAAATTAATAAAATTCAAATTAATAAATTTAATTTAAATATTTGATCCTTTCGTACTAAAATATTCTATTTATTAAAAGATAGAAACCAACCTGGCTCACACCGGTCTGAACTCAGATCATGTAAGATTTTAATGATCGAACAGATCAAATATTTAAACTTTTGCATCTAATTTTTATCTTAATCCAACATCGAGGTCGCAAACTTATTTTTTTATATGAACTAAAAAAATAAATTACGCTGTTATCCCTAAGGTAATTTTTTCTTATAATCAATAAAATTGGATCATATAATCATTTATTTATGTTTTAAAAATATAAAAAAAGTTAATTTTATTTTTCTATCACCCCAATAAAATAAATAATTAAATTAAAAATTTTTAATTTATAAATAATTATAATATAATTATTTATTAAACTCTATAGGGTCTTCTCGTCTTTTTAATTTATTTAAACTTTTTAATTTAAAAATTAAATTCTATAATTTACTTTAGAGACAGTCTATACTTCATCCAATCTTTCATACAAGTCATCAATTAAATGACTAATGATTATGCTACCTTTGTACAGTCAATATACTGCAGCCCTTCAATTAAAAATCAGTGGGCAGATTAGACTTTATATTATTTTCAAAAAGACATGTTTTTGATAAACAAGTGAGTATAAATTTTTGCCGAATTCCTTTAAAATAATTCACTTAAAAATTAAACTTTTATTAATTATATACTAATTTTATCATTATAACTAATTTTATTTTATTATAAATTATTTTTTTATATAAAAATAAATTAAAATTAAATTTTATTTTAAATTAAAATTATTTATAATAAATTAAAATTTTTTAACAATATAAATCATATAATTTTCAATATTAAAATATTAATTAATTATATTAATTTAATTTAAAGCTTATCCCTTAAAATATAAAATTTATTTAATAGTTAATTAATTAATTAATTAACTATTAAATATAAATTTAAAATTAAATTTTTTTCTAAAAAAACTAGATATTTTTAAGAACGATTAACATTTCATTTCAAATTAATTATTAAAAATATTTATACTACAATAACTTTTATAATTAATTATCTCTCTTAAATTCGAGATTTTTTTCACTAAAAATTTTAATTAATAAACTCTGATACACAAGATACATTAATTTAAAATTACTTTCAAATAATTTCTTTTTCATTTATTTCAAAATTCTTTCACAATACTAATCTTCTATAAAAATTTAAATTTTTTCTATCAATATACTTTAACCCCCATTAAAATATTCAATATACTACTAAATTTAAAAATTTTTTTATTATTTTTTTTTTATTAATTTACCCCCTCAAATTAATTAATAATTTTAATATCTTTTCAATGTAAATGAAATACTTATTTCAAGCTCTAATTTGTCTTTCTAGAAACACTTTCCAGTACCTCTACTTTGTTACGACTTATTTCAATTTTTATTTATATGAAAGCGACGGGCAATATGTACATATTTTAATTTATAATCATTTTATTAAATTAAATAAAATTACATTTAAATCCACTTTCAATTAATTTTTTCAAATTAAAATTCATTTAAATAAAATTATTGTAATCCATTATATTCTTAATTATAATCTGCATCTTGATCTGATTTAATTTCTATTATAAATTTTTAAATATTAATATTATTAAAAAATATTTTTTTAACAACGATATACAAAATTATAAATTAAGTAAATTTATTCGTGGAATATCAATTATTAAACAGATTCCTCTAAATGAACTAAAATACCGCCAATTTATTTAAGTTTCAATGAATAATCATCTACTATTTTAGTATTTTTAATTTAAATTTTTCATAATAGGGTATCTAATCCTAGTTTTTAATAAAAGTTATTAAATCATAAAAATAATATAATATTTTATTAAATTAAAATTTCACCTAATAATTTAAATTTTAAATTATAAATTAATTTATTAATTAATTACTAATAAAATTTAACTCAATTTTTGTTTAACCGCAACTGCTGGCACAAAATTTGTTATTAATTTAAATATTATTAAATCTTAATTTCTTAAATAATTTAATATTAATTACTACAATATTTAATTTAATTTATTATTAAAATAAATTAAAATTCAACACTAAAATTTATATGTAAAATAAACTTTAAATAAATTATCTAAACTATAAACATTTTTATTTATATGTATTATTTTACACATAGATTTTTTTTTTTTTTTTTTTATATATAAATATTTAATATAATAATTAATTTTTATATTAAATGTTTAATATTAATTATTAAATTTTGAATAATTTCTTTTTCTTTTTTTTTATAATATTTATATTAAAACCTAAATTGGAATATCAAACAATTATAATTCATAAAAATAATAAAAAATTAATATATTTAATATTAATTTTTTTTAATAAGTTAATGAATTATATATATATATTAATAAATTAAATATTTAATATATATATATAAATATTAATAAATTAAATATTTAATATATATATATATATATATATATACATATATATATATATATAATTTTATATTTAATAAATAATAAAACCATTTTTAATATTTATTCATTAAATAAAAAAAAATTAAAAATAAGCTAAGATAAGCTTTTGGGTTCATACCCCAAATATAAAGAAAATCCTTTTTTTTAAAAAATTAAATAAAGTGCCTGATTAAAGGATTATTCTGATAGGATAAATTAAGTAAATTTTTACCTTTATTATTTATATTTTATAGAATTAAACTATATCTAATAATATCAAAAATTATTGTGCTTCTTACACTAAAATATAATTAATAATAATAATGAACTTTATAATTCATTTAATTAAAATAATTAAATATTTTAAATTTTTTCAAGAAATTCATCTAAAATATTTTTTTTTTTTATTTTAATTATTAGTACTTTAATTTCAATTTCTTCTAATTCTTGATTTGGATGTTGAATTGGATTAGAAATTAATTTACTTAGATTTATCCCCCTAATTTCTAATTTAAATAATTTATTAGCTACTGAAGCTTCTTTAAAATATTTTTTAACACAATCAATTGCTTCCATTAATTTCTTATTTTCTTTATTAATAAAAATAATCATATTAAAAAATTTTGAAATAAATTATTTTTTAATAATTATAATTAATTCTTCAATATTAATAAAAATAGGATCTGCCCCCTTTCATTTCTGATTTCCAAATATTGTTGAAGGATTAAGTTGATTAAATAATTTTATTTTAATAACATGACAAAAAATTACCCCCATAATTATTTTATCATATTATTTTAATAAAAATTTTATTATAATTATTATTATTCTTAATGTAATTATTGGAGCATTAGGTGGATTAAATCAAACTTCATTACGTAAATTAATAGCTTTTTCTTCTATTAATAATTTAGGTTGAATATTATTCTCAATTATAATTGCAGAAAATTTATGATTATTTTATTTAGTAACTTATTCTTTTATAATTAGAATTATATGTTTTCTATTTTATATTTTAAATATATTTTTTATTAATCAATTATTTTTAAATAATTTAACTCCATTAATTAAAATTAATATATTAATTAATTTTTTATCTTTAGGTGGATTACCACCTTTTATTGGATTTTTCCCTAAATGAATTATTATTAACTTTTTAATTATAAATCAAATATATTTTTTAACTTTTATTATAATTATAATAAGATTAATTGTATTATTTTTTTATATTCGAATTATTTATTCTATTTTTATATTTAATTATCTTAAAATTAAATGATTTAAAATTTTAATTAAAAATAATAATTTTCTATTTATTAATATTTTATCTTTTTTTTCTATTATAGGAATGATTATTAGAACCTTATTTTTTTTATAATTTAAGGTTTTAAGTTAAAAAAACTAATAATCTTCAAAATTATTTATAAAGAAATTATTCTTTAAGCCTTAGTAATTTTTACACCTTAAAATTTGCAATTCTATATCATTATTGAATATAAAGCTATTAATAAAAGAGAAAATTCTCGTTAATAAATTTACAATTTATCGCTTATAAACTCAGCCATTTTATTTAAAATTAGCGAAAATGACTTTATTCAACAAATCATAAAGATATTGGAACATTATATTTTATTTTTGGAATTTGAGCTGGAATAGTAGGAACTTCATTAAGATTATTAATTCGAGCTGAATTAGGAAATCCTGGTTCTTTAATTGGAGATGATCAAATTTATAATACTATTGTAACAGCTCATGCTTTTATTATAATTTTTTTTATAGTTATACCAATTATAATTGGAGGATTTGGTAATTGATTAGTTCCTTTAATATTAGGAGCTCCTGATATAGCTTTTCCTCGAATAAATAATATAAGTTTTTGACTTTTACCCCCATCTTTAACCCTATTAATTTCAAGTAGAATTGTAGAAAATGGAGCAGGAACAGGATGAACAGTTTATCCCCCACTTTCATCAAATATTGCTCATGGAGGAAGATCAGTAGATTTAGCTATTTTTTCATTACATTTAGCAGGAATTTCTTCAATTTTAGGAGCTATTAATTTTATTACTACAATTATTAATATACGATTAAATAAATTATCATTTGATCAAATACCCCTATTTATTTGATCTGTAGGAATTACAGCATTTTTATTATTACTTTCATTACCTGTTTTAGCAGGAGCTATTACTATATTATTAACAGATCGAAATTTAAATACATCATTTTTTGATCCTGCAGGAGGAGGAGATCCAATCCTTTACCAACATTTATTTTGATTTTTTGGTCATCCTGAAGTTTACATTTTAATCTTACCAGGATTTGGTATAATTTCACATATTATTTCCCAAGAAAGAGGAAAAAAAGAAACATTTGGATGTTTAGGAATAATTTATGCTATATTAGCTATTGGATTATTAGGATTTATTGTTTGAGCTCATCATATATTTACTGTAGGAATAGATATTGATACACGAGCATATTTTACATCAGCAACTATAATTATTGCTGTTCCTACTGGAATTAAAATTTTTAGTTGATTAGCTACTTTTCATGGAACTCAAATTAATTATTCACCTTCAATATTATGAAGATTAGGATTTGTATTTTTATTTACTGTAGGAGGATTAACAGGTGTAGTTTTATCTAATTCATCAATTGATATTACTTTACATGATACTTATTATGTTGTAGCTCATTTTCATTATGTTCTTTCTATAGGAGCTGTATTTGCTATTATAGGGGGATTTATCCACTGATATCCTTTATTTACTGGTTTACATATAAATCCTTTCTTATTAAAAATTCAATTTTTCGTAATATTTATTGGAGTTAATTTAACTTTCTTTCCCCAACATTTTTTAGGATTAGCTGGAATACCTCGTCGTTATTCTGACTATCCAGATTCTTATATTTCTTGAAATATTATTTCCTCATTAGGTTCTTATATTTCATTATTAGCAATTATATTTATATTAATTATTATTTGAGAATCAATAATCAATCAACGAATTATTTTATTTCCATTAAACTTATCTTCTTCAATTGAATGATATCAAAATTTACCTCCTGCTGAACATTCTTATAATGAACTTCCTATTTTAGCAAATAATTTCTAATATGGCAGATTATATGTAATGGATTTAAACCCCATTTATAAAGGTTTATCCTTTTTTTAGAAATGGCAACATGATCTAATTTAAATTTACAAAATAGAGCTTCTCCTTTAATAGAACAAATTATTTTTTTTCATGATCATACTCTTATTATTCTTATTATAATTACAATTTTAGTTGGATATTTAATAATAACCTTATTATTTAATAAATATATTAACCGATTTCTACTAGAAGGACAAATAATTGAACTTATTTGAACAATTTTACCAGCAATTACATTAATTTTTATTGCTCTTCCATCTCTTCGATTACTTTATTTATTAGATGAACTTAATAATCCGTTAATTACTCTAAAATCTATCGGACATCAATGATATTGAAGTTATGAATATTCAGATTTTAATAATATTGAATTTAATTCATATATAATTCCCTCAAATGATTTACAACCTAATAATTTTCGTTTATTAGATGTTGATAATCGGATTATCTTACCTATAAATAACCAAATTCGTATTATAGTTACAGCTACTGATGTAATTCATTCTTGAACTATTCCTTCTTTAGGAGTTAAAGTTGATGCTAATCCTGGTCGATTAAATCAAACTAATTTTTTTATTAATCGACCAGGAATTTTTTATGGTCAATGTTCAGAAATTTGTGGAGCTAATCATAGTTTTATACCTATTGTAATTGAAAGAATTTCAATTAAAAATTTCATTAATTGAATTAATAATTTTTACTCATTAGATGACTGAAAGCAAGTATTGGTCTCTTAAACCACTTAATAGTAAATTAGCAATTACTTCTAATGAAAAAAGAATTAGTTAATTTTATAACATAAATATGTCAAATTTAAATTATTACTTTAAGTAATATTCTTTTATACCTCAAATAATACCTATTAATTGATTAATATCTTTTTTTTTTTTCTTATCTATTTATTTAATTTTTAATATTATAAATTATTATATTTATAATAATTTTAATAATAATAATACTAATAAAATAATTAATTTAAAAATAAAAAATTTAAGTTGAAAATGATAAGCAATTTATTTTCAATTTTTGATCCCTCTACTAATTTAATAAACATTTCTTTTAATTGAATTAGAACAATTTTAGGAATTTTATTTATTCCTTATTCTTTTTGATTAATTCCTAATCGACATTATTATTTTTGAAACTTTATTCTTCAAAAACTTCATAATGAATTTAAAACTTTATTAAAAAACAACTATTTTCAAGGATCAACATTTATTTTTATTTCAATATTCTCTTTTATTTTATTTAATAATTTCTTAGGATTATTTCCATATATTTTCACTAGAACTAGACATTTAACTTTATCACTTTCTATTTCTTTACCTTTATGATTAAGATTTATAATTTATGGATGAATTAATAATTCTCAACATATATTTATCCATATAATTCCTCAAGGAACTCCTCCTATTCTTATACCTTTTATAGTTTTAATTGAAACAATTAGAAATATTATTCGACCAGGAACTTTAGCCGTTCGATTAACAGCCAATATAATTGCAGGACATTTATTAATAACTCTTCTTAGAGGAACAAGATCTAATTTAAATTATTACTTAATTTTAATATTAATTATAATTCAAATCCTTTTATTAATTTTAGAATCAGCGGTTGCGGTTATTCAATCTTATGTTATTGCTATTTTAACAACTCTTTATTCTAGTGAAGTTAATTAAATTTAATGAAAATAAATCATAATCATCCATTTCATTTAGTAGATTATAGTCCATGACCTTTAACAGGAGCTATTGGAGTTATAACCTTAGTAACCGGAATAATTAAATGATTTCATAATTTTAATATAAATTTATTAATTTTAGGTTATTTAATTATTATTTTAACTATATATCAATGATGACGAGACATTTGTCGAGAAGGTACTCTTCAAGGTAAACATACTATCATAGTTACAAAAGGACTTCGATGAGGAATAATTTTATTTATTGTTTCAGAAGTATTTTTTTTTTTATCTTTTTTTTGAGCTTTTTTTCATAGAAGTTTATCGCCTAATATTGAAATTGGAGCTATATGACCTCCTATAAATATCACACCATTTAATCCTTTTCAAATTCCTTTACTTAACACAATTATTTTAATTAGATCAGGAGTATCTGTTACTTGAGCTCATCATGCTTTAATAGAAAATAATAATTCTCAAACTACACAAGGTTTATTTATTACTATTATTTTAGGTATTTATTTTACTATTTTACAAGCATATGAATATTTAGAAGCTCCTTTTACTATTGCAGATAGAATTTATGGTTCAACATTTTTTATAGCAACAGGATTTCATGGTCTTCATGTAATTATTGGTACTTTATTCCTTTTAGTATGTTTAATTCGTCATATAAATAATCACTTTTCTAAAAATCATCATTTTGGATTTGAAGCAGCAGCATGATATTGACATTTTGTAGATGTAGTTTGATTATTCCTTTACATTTCTATTTATTGATGAGGAAATTAATTTATTTATATAATATATTTAGTATATTTGACTTCCAATCAAAATGTTTAAAATTTTTTAATATAAATAATTATTATTATATTAAATATCTTTTTATTAATTATAATCATTGCTAATATTATAATAATATTATCAATTATTTTATCAAAAAAATCTTTTTCTGATCGAGAAAAATCTTCCCCATTTGAATGTGGATTTGACCCTAAATCATCAGCTCGAATTCCTTTTTCATTACATTTTTTTTTAATTACAGTTATTTTTTTAATTTTTGATGTAGAAATTGCATTAATTTTACCTATTATTCCTTTATTTAAAATAGTAAATTTTATTCTATGAACAAAAATTAGATTTTTTTTTATTTTTATTTTAATTATTGGACTATATCATGAATGAAATCAAAATATATTAAATTGAACAAAATAATATATATATATATATATATATATATATATATATATAGGATTATAGTTTATAAAAACATTTGATTTGCATTCAAAAAATATTGTATATTATCAATTTATCTTAATGATAAAAATAAGAAGCAATTTTGCATTTAATTTCGACTTAAAAGAATGAGTTAAAATAACTCCTTATTTATTAATTGAAACCAAATTAGAGGTATATCACTGTTAATGATAAAATTGAATTAATATTCCAATTAAATTTATATTAGAAATATAAAGATTAAAAATAAGCTGCTAACTTAATTTTTAGTGGTTAAATTCCATTAATATTTCTTTTATTTATATAGTTTAATATTAAAACTTTACATTTTCATTGTAAAAATAAAAATAAATAATCATTTTTTATAAATATTTAAAAATAAATTTATTTCCTTAATATCTTCAATATTATACTCTTTATAAGCTATTTAAAT
>CAWLEN010000154.1:0-19506 GCA_963859945.1 Euplagia quadripunctaria | reverse complement strand
CCACCGAAACCGAATCTTACTTAAACGTATTGTTTTTTTTTATTGCATACTAAAAACAAGGGAAATTTTACACATTTATTTGTTTATATATTATATAGGTATGTAACCTACAGACTGGTGTTAAATAAAAAAAAATTGTATTTAAAAAAATAATTATTTATGTTTATATCCTGAATATATATTGTAAATATGTCAAAGTAAATCATAACTTGGAATTAAACTTTTCAAAAACTGCATTCAATTAGACTTAGACATAAACTGCGGACCCTCAACTGAATATTTAATTTATATTGTGTTCACAATATTCTTAAAATTAATTTTAAGATCTTTTACTTACCACTCTGGTTTCACCTACTTATCACAATAATAATATTATCAGTCTAGGTATAAAATCTAATAATTAACCATTAAACTTTCAGTCTCAACAAAGTAATATCTGAATCGAATATAACCTCTTTCATGTGTCACTTTAGATTCAAAGCTGTATAATTCTAAACTTGGTTCCTACTCTTATTTCATTTCGCAAAACAGGACACTAAAAATATTTTCTTAAACAGAAACAGTTGACTAGGAGAAGATTCACCTTACACAGATCCGGCTCGGTGGAACATTATAGTATTTTCCATGAACTAATTCTTGTTAAGGACGAAAAACCGGATACCTGAAAGTTGATGTTACACCGGACGGAGGACAGGACATTGTAAGCTTATTGATACACCGGCTCGGAACCGGGCACGGGCACGGTTGGTGGCACGGTAAAACACTAGCACTTTGCATGCGCTAATTCCTGTTACATTGGGAGGAGTCTAAATGCCGGGGCGGGGCCATGATATAAACTAAGCTGATTCATGTTACACCGTACCGCCAGCACATGGCACGGTCCGCCTCCGGCCCGTGTTACATTTTATATAGGTTTGTTATCGATGACTGAATCGAAAAAATCACAGATTAAATACCAATACGTGACAATTATACTAATCACTTACCCAGACTTGATATTGGGGTTTATAGGAGGAGGTCCTCTCTCCCTCCAAGCGCTAGGCGCCCTCATAACCTCGTCGATGGCAGATCTTGCCGCCGCAGCCAGACGTTCACTCTCTCCTGAACGTACGTAATCGGTGATGAATGCTCGTAAAGAACATTCCCCTCCGCTGTCAACGAATAGAATACTTTTGATTTCAAGGCAATTTTGATTTAGATCCGGGATGTTAAGTAGCTCCGAAATAAAGAGTTCGGTTGTATTTCTTCGAATAAATTAATGGCATTGAACAATTTTTGGCCCTTACTACACTTTATCAAAAGAAATGGTATCAATATTTGAAGATAGAAAAAAAAATCTAGCAAAGTACATCTATTTATGTTATCGACGACTTACATTTACTAAAAAGTTAATACTGGATTATAGATAAAGTCAAAAACATATTTTACGTTGGTACAAGACAGTGCGGGACTTACACAGTGACAGGTTCAATCTCAGCGCAGAGCGCGTGCAGCGCGGGCAGCACGGCGTGCAGGTGCGCCGGGGCGGGCCGGCACACCAGCGGGTAGCTGTGGCGCCGGGCCGACAGGCTGGGGGACACGACCGGCGGGCCTACGGGACGGAACTACCATTACAATGTGTAAATCTTATTTTGTAAAATCATTTTTCAATCAATTTTACACATCAATTTGTTCTGGTAAAGCCAGACATTATCGCATCTTAAGGATTCAATGAAGACATGAATGTGTGAAAAGTGCGTAGAAAGTGAATGATGTGCATGAAAGAATCGTTTTAGTTTTGAGCTGACCAGTACTAACACCCAATATACTAGATAAGCCAGTAGTCACGGTACCAAATCTTAGGGAGCTCTATGACTCCACCCGGTCGGGCCTCCAACCTCGGGAATATTAAAAAAAAAATTTGGAGGCAAAGAATAGTGTCCAAAGTCGCAAAAATATCTCCCGAGGGAATAAAACAATATGTCCAGAGCAAGACAATTTATTATGCAACTTAGCTTAAAGGGTTATGATTCGTAAGAGAATCTTAACATCGCCATCTAGAAACGACCGTAATTATACAACGCCATCTATCCAGCATTAGATTTAGGTCCAAAGAAATTATGTTTTGTCGTTAAATAATTTTAAACTAAATCATTAGACTAAACAAATAGTTAGTTCGATTTTTTTGTTCGTTAGTTTCGTGTAATTATTTTGTATAACTTTAAGCGTGGCTTAACTAAATAAAACTGTTTTGAGGAAATGAGTACTCCACTGAGGGAAACTTGATTGGGAAATTCAATTTAATCGCGGCATTTTTTACTTGGAGGATGATGCAAGGTCCGGCAGGCGAGAAGACCCTCAAGTTAAGTGCATAAACGGTTCATCGGATTCTTCACGATCTTTTGAAAGTACGCAATCTTTGTTCACTCTGGGTACCGGACTTGGTGACTGATGCGCTAAGGGAGCCTGTGACTTGGTCTCGTAATATGTTAAAATCATTTAAAGAAGGCCGATCTAACCAAGTGAACTCGATTATTACATGTAATGAAACCTAGTTGTATTATTTCGAAGTTCCTAAGTACTAAAGCACAGAGAATAGTGTGTGTGTAAAGATGAACCAATGACAACGTCTATGCAAATGTCCTGATCCTTAAAGAAAATAATGGTTGCTATATTTTTTACTACGAGAGGAATATTGGCTACGGTTATGCTTGATAAAGGGAAGACAGTTACTGCTGCATGGTATACGAGTAAGTAAGAGAATGTTTACCTCGAGTATTAGAAGCCTTAATAGATGAACGACCAAACTCCGATACTTGGCTTTTGCACCAAGATAACGCCCCTGCACATCGAGCCGGTAAAACTATGGACTATTTGCACCAAGTTGGGATCAAATTCCTAGGACACTCTGCCTTTAACCTGGATTTAGCACCATGCAATTTTGCACTTATTCCCTTATGTAAAAAACAACGATGCAAGTTTTCGATCGATGAGGAGCTTATAACGAGCTTTTGAGGAGATATGCGGCTGTGTTTCAGAGGAATACTGAAGCAATGTGTTCAGCACCTGGTTTACACCTATATTACTGCTGATGGAGACTAGGTACGAGAAAAAAATAATGACACAGTATGACAAAACTTTTGTAGCGCCCTAGTAGTAGTATGTACAAAAATTAATGGCCTCAAAACCAAGCTTGTGCCTTCTTTTTACTGGATAACTCTCCAGGTACTCCATCAGCAACAGTTGCAGCTGCGTACCAACAGCAAATACTTGCCACTCACCGGATAACTTGAAGAGTTTGGTCCGTCGGTGCGGCGGTCGCTTCTTGGCGAAGTAGTCGGCGAGGCGCAGGTCGGCGGGCGCCTCGGGCGGGGCCACGCTGCGCTGCGCCGCCAGGTTCACGCTCTCGATCTCCAGGTACTCCGTCAGCAACAGTTGCAGCTGCGCGTACCAATCGTCTATTGATAGTCATTTCTAATAATAGTGTCGGCGTCACGTCTATTTTATTGAAGTCTGCTTCAAGCTAGCATTGCTAATTTACTGAAGTCTGAGTCTGAGCGAAGTGTTTCAAATTCCAATGGAAAATAAATCTCATGTATTCTCTCATTATAGCATACATATGAAATTTGAAGGCAAGTCTATTTAAAATACAGGTTGTTACAGAAAGGTGTAGTCAAATTTTTGGAGCGTTATGTCACAGATTACTGAGTAGTTACTACGAAACTATACTAACTATATAGATAAATCACTCCCTACAAAAATATCGATACCTACCGTTTTAATCCGTTTAATCGAACCCCACCCAGTGCACTACCGTCGTGAACCCACTCCTAACACAAGCGTTAACCTTAGCTAGAGGGGTTAACGAGATTACTAGTAATGTGTGACCCACGTTACTAGTAATCTTCTAAAAAAAAAAAAAAATTGCCTACTCTTTCCCCGACCGCTGCTTGTGTAAATGAATTTAAACGTTCGTAAGCACGATTATTATTGCCTCGCAATAGCGCACGGCCGCGTGGCCGTAAGTGTGTGTAGGATTACCTCTTCAATATATTTCTTAATAAAAAAATGCTATGTAAACAAGCACCTACTTAACGCTTATTTTTAATTTCAAATTTTTCAAAATTTAGTATAAAAAAATCCTATCGTACTAATGTTAGAATCTTATAGGGAATGTTTTGCAGTTTTCAAAACCCTACCTTGATTCCCTGTACGACAATTATTTCCCGGGGTTTTGATTGTCAAAGTTAAAAAGGACTTTTTTCCTTTTATCGACGATATCTCTCCACCAAATCATCATACATCCTTTTGAGGACGTCGAATTAAAGCGCATTAAATTTCCTAAAAGAGCTTTGCGGTTGAACTTCAAAAAATAAAATTTTTGAATTCCGTAAGTTTTAATAGCTAAATAATTTCAGGGAAACAAGGGCGAATAAGCAAATAGTGTTAATCGGATCATATTTTTAAATTTCATATTATAGTGCTGCCGGGCTTTTTTTTTTTTTTTTAGTGACTACTAGTAACGTGGGTCACACATTACTAGTATTCTTGTTAACCCCTCCAACTAAGCTAAATGCTTGTGTTAGGAGTGGGTTCACGTCGGTAATGCACTGGGTGGGGTTCGAACCCGCAACCACTCGATCGCAAGTCCGACGCCTTAGCCATTACGCTACCGCCGCTTTTTCTTCTTTCTCTTTATCTACATTCCTATACTGCACATAAACAACCATGTACATTTTACAGTATTTAAATAATATATCAATACGATCTGGAATTACATGTTTTGTACTTTATAAATAAACTAGCAACCCGCCCCGGCTTCGCACGGGTACAAATTATACACCTAAACCTTCCTCATGAATCACTCTGTCTATTAATGAATACCGCATAAAAATCCGTTCAGTCGTTTTTCAGTTTATCGCGAACAGACAGACAGACGCAGCGGGGGACTTTGTTTTATAATATGTAGTGATATGTAGTGAAGATTTTTATAATATGATTTTTTTTCATCATTAGCTCAGCTACATGATATGATGATGATTCTAAACGCAAAAACCTCATAAAGTAATAAAAAGTAAACATAAACACTATTCGTTCCTACAATTTTCGAGGGTTTCTCTCAATTTTATCAGGATCCCATCATCAGATCCTGACTTCTTAGACATCTAACAAAAAAGAATAATCAAAATCGGTTCGGCCCGTCAGCCGCTCTGCCCCGGCTTTTTAAATCTCTGATATCTTCTAAGATATTCATTTTAATAATATGCTGTCAAGGGCAATTTTGATCTACATGAAATGCACAACGTACCTAATGTATTTAATTGGATAAGGAATAATACTGTATTGTTTAAAATAGTTTGATAAATAACCCATAATTTTTTTGTAATATGTAAAAGATAAAAATGGTTACTGTGGGTTATCCTTAGGAGATAAACAAATACCATTGCGGACTTTTTTATTGATCTATTTAAGATATACAATTCCGTAGTACATTAATTCGATCTATCTCGTAAGGTTTAGCCAGCGTTTGCAATGTAAGCGCACAGAAATATATTTGTTACGACATGACATTACAAATCTTTGAATTTCTCGACTTTTCTCTACAATAATATGCATTTATACTACATATAAACCTTCCTCTTGAGTCACTCTGTCCATTGGTGAAAACCGCATGAAAATCCGTTCAGTAGTTTTTCCGTTTATCTCATATATTATGAATTTTGATGTTAATTTTTTTTTTATATTTTTATGCAGACATTTTCAGAAAAATCTGGATATTCCACTTCGATACTTCTTTCCTAGGGTATACCCGAGTCTCTTGCAATGCACGATGTGTTTCGAATCCGATATACCACTTCACCAGTAGCCCCGGTGAGGTGATGACCCATGGGGGCTACCATACGAAAAAAAACCCTCTTCCTTGCGAAATACTAGTTTTATCGGTAAATTTTCCAGTTTCATGTTAGTTTCATTTGTCACTTTCAAAATAAGATTTCTGTATTAAAAATCACGAAATAAATTGTTTACGGGGTCTACTATACAACCCTAAAATATGGCCACACCCTTCCGCAACACGCACGCACCTTCAAAGGGTAAAAAAAAAAGTGCGTGGGTGCAATTCACACACGGCAGAAGTGAAACTTCAGAAAAGTATCCTACGAGAGAATAAGAAATAAAAAGTAAAATCAACACAAATAATTTACTAATGTTTATAAATTTAATTTTAGATAATTTATATAAAAGCTATTGGTCAAATTAACACAGATGTGTTAAATAATTAGCATAAATTAGTTAACCAACGAATTTTAATAAGCAAATGCACAAAAATTACACCACGTTGACATTGACGCATTTTCTGAAGGCTTCGTAGTACGGAGACGCAAAGACAAATATTATAGGAAACACTGTCTACTTGTATTCTATCTCATTCTCTGGCAGACTAAATCCTATTTATGAATATGTTTGTCTCTTTTTAGTGTGAGTTCCTCGTTTCATCCATTTTCAAATAACAACGATTTGAAAGAAGTTTCACTTCAACAAATATTTTGCAAGCACGAGATTTCGAAAATCGAATCTTCACGTAAAATGCCTTTATTTTAACGTTTTTAATTTATTTTTAATCGTCAAATTAACATTAAAAGTGAATGATTGAACAACTGTAAGGCGTGACGTCATGTCTAAGTATTTCATACAAAAAAATACCGAACCTAGTTTTGACGTTTACTAAAAAGATACGGATTTGACTTGGCAGTCATCTACTCTATTCAGTAATAGAAAGGCAGCTTTAAATTATGAAGCATATTAAAGGAGATATAATGAGGCCTGAATTGATGTGCACTTACGACTTGTTGCACCGCGCTCCAGTAGTGTTGCTCTGTATGGAGGCAGGAGTCGGACAAATAATATTTTTGTAACGACGCCCTCCATAGCAGTAATAATCTACAAACAGTAATATTTTTAGAAAATTTCCTTTATAATAACTAAAATTATACAAATTACAGTTTGGCTCCGCCCTCTTTACATTTCAGACATTTTTCAATATTATTTATTAAATAAAGAGGGTATGGAGGGTGGACCGGAGACCCCCTGGGTACTATCCGCCAAGGGCATGACGAAGTGGTTATATAGAAGAGGCACCGGTAACGACTACACAGTGCCTCTAAATTCAGACCTATGTTTGAGAGAGGCAGTAGACATTCAACACAACAACTAAATCGTTCATCACTTTCCGTTGCCAATGCTAATCATTTAGACTTTATTTGAAACTGTACAATATCCGCCACCATAACAGAAGAATGTTACAAAATCCTCTTTATTTTCCAGATAATATCATTAACATACCTCTTATTTCTTGTGGCACAAGCTCTAAATTCCTCACTGAGGCTAGTAACGAGCCTGGCGAGTGGTCGTCCCGTCTCTGTCACACCCTCACTGTCAGGTATCTCACCATCCTCTTCACATTCTACATCCACTTCTACCTCTCCTTCTTCAATTATACGTCGAGAAACAGAGTCTATTACTTCAAGGAGTTCGTTTTGGATTTGGCATTTAAATTTCTAAAAAATAAAAGTTATTATTATTTTTTTATACTTATTTTATTTATTTAATGGGGTCCGATAGCTTACAGGTTTGACAATAGGAGATCGATTACGTATTATGGGGCACATTACAGGCCGAAGTACAGTCTTTATGTTACTACATATTTCAACATCTAAATCAATTACAATAAAAAATTTCTTCAATAGTATCAACTAGCAACCTGCCCGGCTTCGCAGGGGTAGCTTCAACAATCATCATCATATTTCAATCAATTTACACAAAATCTTGACAAATTATACACCTAAACCTTCCTCATGAATCACTTTGTCTATTAGTGAATACCGCATGAAAATCCGTTCAGTAGTTTTTCAGTTTATCGCGAACAGACAGACAGACGCGGCAGGGGACTTTGTTTTATAATATGTAGTGATAATTCTTAAAGAAATACGGTTTTACTTAAGTGTGTATTTCGGGTCGCTTTACTCCTTGATAAAGGGCCCCCGTCGGGTCCAAAAGTCTGACATCCTCAAAATACACACACGATTAAAACCTTATAATCATATCTGTATAAATACCTCAGTAGCTTCTTTCAGTTGCTCCAAAACTCCTAACGCTTCAAGTGATATCATGACAGTTGTCTCAAAGGTTTTGTCCTCTTCCGACAGCGACGCTTCGAACTCTGGGGTCACCTCTTGGAGGTAAGCATCCGTTACTTCCTCACTCTTTGTTAACTCTGCAAAAGAACTTTGTTTGATTTGAACAAAATCTGTTTAAACTATTATTCTGTTTACTGGGTACTAATATTCTGGTTAAGTGTGCGGCTTTGGTCCGCCTGCGAGCGGACAGAAAGCACGACAGCGGATCACACTGTTCATCGTCTAGCCCATTCAACGGACTCTCGATGTGACGTTTCTTTGTCTACAAAATACACCAGCTAAGTGGCTTGCCTCACCGGCCAGTAGGAGCGCGGTCCTTCTGCGCGCGGACAGCGAGCGCGACAGCGGAGCTCGCTCGTCGCGGTACACCGCCTCGCTCAACCGACGAACTATCACATCCACCAGCTCGTGTTTCTTTGCCTACAAAATACACCAAAACTTTCAATAGATTTAGACAACAACCTGTAATGATAGATGAAGTTCGTTCTTACATAGATATGTTTTTGTTTATTTTGTCATAAACCATTAAAACTATGTTTTTTAGTTACTAGCAACCCGCAACGGCTTCGCACGGGTAGCAGAGACATCTTCAACAATCATCATCATATTTAAACCAATTTACACAAAACCTTAACAAATTATATACCTAAACCTTCCTCATGAATCGCTCTATCTATTGGTGAAAACCGCATGAAAATCAGTTCAGTAGTTTTCGAGTTTATCGCGAACAGACAGACAGACAGGGGACTTTGTTTTATAATATGCAGTGATTATATTATTAGTGTGAAGTGTTATGTTACCTGCAAATGTTGCCTAGTTGTGTTAAGCGCATCAACATGCGATAGTGTTGTGTCCGCCGTATCCAGAGCAGCTTTTAGAGTATGAGCGGCCGCTAGCACACGCCCTGTTGCTAAAGACTCACGGGTCTCGCGTTCTGACACCACTACTCGTTCACTGTCGGCAATACATAATATTATTTTGGCACACTAAGACAGGGCTGCTGTATAGACTCAAAACAACAATAGTTCTAGAAAACAGATAAACATACTTAGATATTTTCTTAATTTATATATATTAAATATGAAAATATCCTCACACAAGCAAACAGATATATTCTTGCATATAAATATTTGCACCAATCGAGAATTGAACCTGCTACCTCTACCAGTTGCGGTCGAATGCTTAATCGGTCCACCACATAAGTCATAAATATCAATGAATGAGGATTACAATGGGCTACTTTGAAAGTAAATGATGATGGTACATTTAGCACACAGACCAAATGGCTGGTCAGACTTGCAACATCAAGCCTTATTTGGTATATTTATTGTGCAGAAGGCCTTCTACCACTAACAAATATCTTAAAGTCACCGTTTATTTACTACCATTCAACAATGATTTCCATTCTTTACCTCCCATCCTGTCACCAAGCAATAACTTGGCTGGTAATTTAGTTATTTTAATTGTCATTCGTCGGGCAGTTCACCATCACGTCGGCGTAACCAATTTGCCAGTGTTTGGCAAGGAGTCTAATGAGACTCGAGATGATATTTAGTCTGATTTATTTTACATACATACTAGGCTTATATACTAATGTGATGTGTGTGTATAATGGTTTTGCTTAATTTCTAAAGTTAATCCATAAATATGACTTATCTAATTACGTGCAATTATGTACAATGTGCTCGGCACATTTTACAAAGAACTTTGAATACAGTTAGTTCCCTACCACTTGGTAAAAAATTCACTTCAAACATCATCATACGATAAATTTTGGTAGAATGGACACTTTAACAAAAGAATATTTTACAAATCCAAACAGAAGTCT
Organism: Euplagia quadripunctaria; assembly: GCA_963859945.1. NCBI lineage: Eukaryota > Metazoa > Arthropoda > Insecta > Lepidoptera > Erebidae > Euplagia > Euplagia quadripunctaria. The sequence continues at coordinate 9,504 of CAWLEN010000154.1, read as the reverse complement.
CACAGTAAGCATTGTATCTACATAAAAATAATGGTTTGAAAAAACTTTTTTTTTTTTAATAACTTCACACATCTCACACACGGCCAACGGTCTGAACCCAAACTAGGCAGAGCCTGTACTATGGTAACCAGACTGCTGATAAACATACTTATATATTTGTAAATACATACATATTATAGATAAATTACACCCACTTAAAAAGGAACTTCCATTTTTTATAAAGTTGGTTAAAATAGAATGTTGATGTTGACGGGAATTAACGCGATCGCGTACATTAAAAAAAATACTACAATATCCACAAAAAGCACCTACAAACTGGGCAAACTTACATATCTGTAAGCATTTGCAGTGCATAATGGTGTGTCCGTGCATCTGCCCAGAGCCTTTTCAAGTCATCACGGCGCAACCGTAATAAACCACGGCATGCGCCTAGTCGTGCGACAACTGCATCACAATGTTGACCCCATACCGTTAGCGCTGAGACCGCACTACTGAATTTCTGTAAATTGAAGATGTTTATGTAATTAGAGGTGTGTTGATGTACTTATATTTGGGAAAATGGATTCGTTTCTCTCCTTAATATATATATAACCATCCTTAAGGTATAAATTTCTATGAATTTGTTTACTGATTGTTGAACACTAATACAGTAACAATTATTGTACAATATTTTACTGAAGACTTTAACCCCCTGATGAAAAAAAGGAGAAATTAAAAAGCAAAAGTTTAACATGGGTGTCTGTGATAGTTTAACATGAACTCCTAAACTAATGAACTAATTTTAATGAAATTTTGCACACTGTGTGCAGTTTGGTCTTGAGAGTTTTTATATCAATTTATGGTCACAATATTTTTTTATTGCAAATTACTTAGCCACAGAAACGTGTGGCTAGTAATAAAGTAAATAAATCATCAATTTCATTTAGTAATGATAATAACACTCACCTGCATCACTTCCATTATTTCCTGTGCATGAGCAGCCACCAACTCATCGAGTCTTGCATCACTTTTTTTGTACTCTTTCTCAAGTTTGGCCCTCTCTTTCTCTCGTTGTTCATTTGTTTCACTCGCAGAGAGGGTGCGAATTACTGACATTAGCAAACCACTCTGGAAGATATATATGTAATATGATATGTATTTGTTTAGTGAAATGTATTATTATATGTTGTACACCGTCAGCTACCATTAGTTCCTGTCACTAAATCCATCCAAATGTTGTCTGGTAGAGATTGCTTTTAGCGATAAGATCGCCCATTCTACCTAACTTTAGTAATAAATTTAAGATCCATAGTTATTTTTATATGGTGTACAATAAAGAATATTCTATTGTGTTTAATGAATAATATTAATAGTAGATTATTTTTTTATATTAATGGTAATAGTATTAGTGATTAACTTGTGTTAATCATCAATACCAGTGAGATATAACTTTTTAATGGCAGTAAATTTGTGTAAGCATGCCACCGAACAATTTTACTAAGTCAAGGGATTATTACCAATAAATTAAAATATGAAAATGAAGTTATAACAAGTAACAGGAATTAAAAATCAGTTGACATATTCTCTGAGATTTTTCAATGTCTATATACTAATCTACATTATGAAGTTTCCGTCTTTAATAACAATAAATGGCAGTGGACAATTATATCTTCCATATTAATTTTCAATATAACAGTTTCCAACAAATGAAGTGTTACTCATTAGTTACAAACGCTATAGAAACTTCTGTACACGTATTCTAAAAAAAGCAAAGAGACTTTATGATGCACAACAAATTAGCAAAGTTGGTCAAAATCCAAAATTATTATGACATACTGTAAAGCAAGTAACTAATACAACAAAGGTTAAAAACTCTCCCACATTATTACTAAAAACTGCAACCTCGCCTACTCAGTCATGTAACGATGTTAATTCTTTCTTCGTTGATATTGGCAAAAATCTAGCGGACAAAATAATAAACAAACAGTCATCACATCAAACTATCACATCACAGCTCATACATAAGCCCACACCATGCTCATCTTTTGCTCTAAATCATACTGACCCAGCAGAAGTTACTTCGATCATAGACTCATTACGTGCTAACGCATCTACCGGATGGGATGACATCGCACCATACATCATCAAAAAATATTCTATCTATCTGGCACCCATCTTAAGCCATTTATTCAATCTTTGTTTCGACACTGCTGTCTTTCCCAATGCTTTTAAAAAAGCCATAATCCATCCTATCTTCAAGGGGGGCGACGGGAGCCTACCGAACAATTACCGTCCTATCGCAGTTTTGAGTGCTTTATCAAAAATATTCGAACGCCTTATTAATAAAAGACTGGTTAAATACTTGGACCACTATAATCTAATCTCGCCCCAGCAATTTGGATTCCGTAAAAAAAAATCCACGTGTGATGCCATTCACGAACTGACAAATTTTATCGTTCAAAATCTCAATGAACATAAAAAGGTAATAACAATATTTCTAGACCTCGCAAAAGCATTCGATACGGTGCCCGTTGCCACACTCTTACTCAAACTTGAACAGATGGGTGTTAGAGAAGTACCACTAGAACTATTTCAGAGTTATCTCACAAATCGGTCGCAAATAGTTAAAATAGACAGTCATACTAGCGAGGAGCTACCTATTCATTACGGTGTACCACAAGGTAGCATACTTGGACCTACGTTGTTTCTCGTATTTATTAACGACCTTTGCGAACTGAAAATTCCAAAAAAAACAAAGATTGTATGTTACGCAGATGACACAGCACTAACATTTGTCGGAGACTCATGGTCAGAACTGGAGCGCAGGGCACAGTATGGTTTCGACTTAGCATCAAACTGGCTCTCTTTACATACACTAACACTCAACACAGAGAAAACCAAATATATTACATTTTCAACAAGCTCGATATCGCAGCCACGCCCCCCCCTCACCCTAAAAGTGCACTCTTGTAATCCCTCTACTGAACATTCCTGCAACTGTATATCCTTATCTTCAGCTAATAACATTAAATATTTAGGTGTTATCCTAGACAGGTGTCTAAACTACAAACTGCATATAAATACTCTCGTAGGCAGAGTGCGTAAACTAATATACATTTTTAAAACCTTACGCCAAATAGCAAATCAAACTATAATACGTAACGTATATTACGCCTTATGCTTGTCTATCGTAACATATTGTATTTCCTGCTGGGGTGGTGCAGCAAAAACAGTACTTATGCCACTAGAAGTGGCGCACAGAGCCATACTAAAAGTAGCAACATTTAGGCCTATAATGTTCCCAACGAATCTACTGTACAATAGCTGTAACGTTCTCAATGTAAGACAATTATTTATACTTCATACAATCCTTTTACAACACAGAAACACTCCATACATAAAACTCACAAAACGTCGTAAAGACAAAATTTGTCCTATTCCTAAACCACGGACAACTTTTACAAAGCGTTTCTCTTATTACTTGGGCCCACACCTTTACAATAAAATAAATTTAACATGTCCGCTATATGGTTTATCACACTATAACTGTAAAAGTATAATCCGGTCATTTCTCCAAAACAAATCCTACGATGAAACTGAAGAATTCTTGTTGTAAACTCTGTTTCTTGTGTAACTATGATATATAAAATACAAATTGTAATATATAACCTACCCACATTTATTTAATATTTTATTTTATGTAAACTTTTAAGTTTCGATGATATTTACTTATTTATATACACACACTTACATTATACACTCATGAACACCGCACTTAAACACACACAGGTATCTACACACACATATGAACACTAGCATATATCAGTGCATGAAGTTAATTTAAAATAGGTTAAAACTTGTATTGTAGTCTAAAACTTGTATACCTACACTGTTATTATCATACCAAAGGGGAAAGGACTGTTATTCCTTACTACAGGTTAATAACTAACCTATCAAGGGTAACAGAACCCCACCCACTGGATTGTATCTGAATATAATTTAAATTGTTAAGATCTACCTGTATTATTATTAGCATGTTACTACAATCACTTTTTACAAATAAAAAAACATTATTATTATTATATCTGTATGTATATATTAAGCCAGGCTGATAATGGAGTCTGAGAATATACAAAACAGCAATTCCTTACTTTAAACGGCGGTGACATGATTGATGCTGAACCCTATACTCACTGTTTCTTTTCCTTGTTTGACCCCTCTAGGGGGTTTGGTGGGAGGAGGAGATGACATTGTAGCGAATGTATTTTAGTATATATTGTGATTATTTTCCTTATTTTTGTTGATAACTTCCCACTTCCTCCGCCCTTTGAAACAACGCAAACGTCAGTTGAATTTGACAGTATGAAAGGGTGCTAATGTCATAATATATTCGTTTAGTAATGTTCATTATTGAATTATTGAAGCGAAGTAGTTGTAACTATAACTAAACATATCAATGGACTAAAATTATGTAGCAAATTAAAGAGCATATCTTATTGTGAAATGAGTTACATGATAATGTGTGACTCCCTCTTTTAATGAGATCAAAAATATATTACTGTCCCGGTAACCAACGAACTTGTCAGTTTATGCTATAGTAAATTATTTATTTGAACTCCACTGTTTAAGCAAACGGCGAAGTTCAATATAAATAATTCACTATTATATTAAAATAGATTTTAATTATGACAGCCCATCGAGTATATTCATGCAAAATATGACGAAATAAAATTTTAAACAAATATTTTTCAAGTATGGATTGGACATTAGCGAACTTAACATTTCAGACACATACTGTTTCAAAACGTTTACGTAATGTCAAATGTGAAATATGATTTGAAATTCAAAAAGTTCGTTGTTACTTGTTTGTGTGTAATTACTTCAAGTGGTACTTTGAATTTAATTGAAACTAGTCTAGGATGAACTTATTTTGAAACTTAACTGCAAGTAAATTCACACCCGCATTTTTGGTACTTTAAAATGGATTACTCTACAATCAGCAACAAAACGAGCTGTACAGAAGCTGAAGAACTAACCAACGGTGAACTAAGCGAACAGTATTATATTCTCAAGAAACAATACGATAATCTTCTAAGTAATTTTGATACGATAAAACAAGAATTACATGACACGAGACGAAGTTATCAAACAGCATTAGATGTTCAGAGCCATTTAAACGCTGAATTAGAAAGTTACCAGGTAGATGAGGAACGTCGTAAATCAGAACTAAGTTCAAAGATAACAGTTCTGCAAGAAGAAATTTCACAGCTCCGGGAAGAGCGTGCAGAAATTACCGAACGACACGCTGTTGATATTAAAAAGTTTGAAACTCAAATTCGTAATTTGAAAGAGGAACAGGCGTTGAAAGTCCGAGAAAGTCCTGAACGAGATAATACAGAGTTAGAAGAAATCCGAAATGTTGCGAAGACTGCTTTGTCAGATGCAGCTGCTGCGAAGGATGCGCTTGATGAAGCGCGAATGGAAATTGCATCATGGCGTTTAAAAGCAGAAGAGTTGATAAACGAAATAGGAGAAATGCGCGTTTCGGCTGATTTACGCAGGGAAGAACTTAGAAGTGCAAGTGATAGAGAAGCTACAGCACTGGCTGAATTAGCGGAAACCAAAGCTATGTTACATCAGTATACCAATTCCCAGGACTTACAGCCTCATGGTATGCTTGACTACTATTTTGTTCATTCCAAATCCATTACAAGAAGCTACAATTTGTTTACATATTATCAGATGGCTGATATTGGATTTTATAATAGTAAAGGTTTTGTAGTGTATTTTCAAAAGTAGTAAGCATTCAGGAAGAAATATTAAAATAGACCGATTTCAATTCACCACCTTCAATAGTGCCCCTACAAACTTTCATTAGCTATTTTACTCTCTTAGGGTATTTTTTTTTTTGTAGGACTATCCTGAATGTAGAAGCCATCCAATAAAAAATAATTGCCAAATTTTATTAACAATAGACAGCTAAGATTTTGCTACACATGCATAAAAGAAAATTTCTAAATTCACTATGTCACTCATTTGTTTGCAGCCACAAAGGGCAACTCTATATTTGCTGAAGTGGAGGACAAAAGACAAGAGATGGCTAAAAACCTCATACAAATGAAACAAACAAATTCTAGAGTAAGTATTACTTACTGGTTTTACTTACTGGTTTTACTTAATTATATATTAACACAATTTAGCCTTATCAAATAATAGACTAGGTGCGCCCTGCGGTTTCACCCGCGTATGTCCCGATCCTGTGAGAATATCAGGATAAAACATAGCCTATGTGTTCTTCTAGGTCTCCAGCTATCCACATACCAAGTTTCATTGCAATTGGTTCAGTAGTTTTTGCGTGATAGAGTAACAAACATCCATACATCCTCACAAACTTTCACATTTAAATACGCTTTGGTGTTGGTTCAATTTCATCTGCCCAACAAATCCCATTCCTAAGTTAGAATAATAGCCACTTCTAATGTTGTATATATACATTACTAGCAACTCACCCGGCTTTGCATGGGTACAAATTATACACCTAAATCTTCCTCATGAATTACTCTGTCTATTAGCGAAAACCGTTTGAAAATCCGTTCAGAAGCTTTTCAGTTTATCGGCAGCGGGGGACTTCGTTTTACAATATGTAGTGATGTGTTGGCTAATATTGAAAAAACCTACTCAAGCCACTTGTGTGCTGTAAATTTTTATTTTTCTATTAAATATTTACTTATCACTACATATTATAAAACAAAGTCCCCCGATGCGTCTGTCTGTTTGTGAACTGAATGGATTTTCATGCAGTTTTCACCAATAGATAAAGCGATTCCTGAGGAACGTTTTGGTATATCATTTTTTAAGGTTTTATCTAAATTGGTTGAAATATGATGATGATGATTGTTGAATATGTCTGCTGCCTGTGCGAAGCTGCCGCGGGTTGCTAGTTATAATGATAGTCTTATTTATTCTATTGTCTGCAGCATTAAGTACTATAATAATAACTAGTATTTATAAAATTCCAGTTAAGACGGGAGCTAGCAAACAAACAAGCTGAAGTTGACTCTTTGCTGCACGAGAAGCACACCATCTGGGAACAACAGGCAGGTGCAGCATCGCACTATGACCGGGAACTTATTGGTGAGTAGTACTAACTATTATTGTGTAGAAACAATGCACTTATGCTTCTCACTCCCGACAATCAGTCTAATAAGGAGTAGCTTTCCACTACGCCTTGGGTGGCTTTTGGGCCTTTCATGCAAATGAAAACTTACGAGTTGGCAACACTGGTGTTCGCACGCTGACCATGCCTAATGTGACTGGTAACACGGGACGAAAAATTGAAAAATATTCTGTACCTGTTTTTGATATTATTGTTCAAATCTAACATGACTCACACACTAATACAAGAACTTTAATTAGAATGTTTTTTGTTTCTTTGTCTGTTTGTTGTCTCTCTTCCAGTTAGGCGTTCACGATATGGGGTGATTATATTATTCGTGAGACATCCAATGTAATTCATAGTGAATATGATGGTTTAAGATAAAATTTACCAATCTATTGTCTAATGGGTGTAAGCTAAAATGTGTGTGTCACATGATTTTAAGTCTTAATTCAATACTTATTGCAGTCATAATTCGTTGGCATCAAAGTTTGCACTAGCATGCCACAGCCTACGACAAACGAAAAGTCTCGGCCGATTGTGAGTAATATGTTCCTTAAAATAAGGTTTACAATCTTTTTCTAATAGCAGACATTCACTTGTCACATTGCGTTATTTTCATTAGTAAGTATAAAAAAAAATTATCTTCATCAACAACCCACATCGGTAAAATCATTGGGCAGATAGGGGAACTTTTATAGGTTGGTAGTATATTAAAATATATATTTAAACCCACCATGCACGATACAATTAATTTAATTACAGAAAGCTATGAAGAACGCATCACTCAGCTGGAAGGTGTTTGTGAGAAACAGCGGCGGGAACTGGCCCGCTGGTTCGGCAAGTTGTGTGAACCAACTGCCAATGGTTGGCTTCCTGGAGTACTGGAACACTTGAAGTATGTTATCGTATCACGTAAAGTCAGTAAGATATTAATTACTGTAATTATTTATAGTATAGTGTAATGTCTCAGATGTGAAAATGACTTTAAAAATAATAAGAACAATACAAATATGAGACATAGTAAAACAAATTAAGAATATGATACTGAACAGGTTGGTTCAGTCTGCTCGCTGTCCCATGCAAAAGAGGCTAGCTGCTGCACCTCAGTGCGGCTATTTATGTGCCTTTTTGTGCCCTCGTGGTTTCGCGTATACATAGAGGATCTTTCATTAAGCGATACCTATCTTAAAAAAAAAAAATAAAAAAAAATTGTTGTTTGAAAGGCCTTTCGATGCCATTATGTATGGAATATAATATTGTGCAAATGTCCGCCGCGACTTCGCTGGGTGGCGCGCATACGAAATGTCCAAAAAATCACACTGAATTTGACTGCTGGCATGGGTTATGTTGGCTTTGCGGACCTTTGTGGTTTGTGGCTTACTCACATAGACCTGCGCCTTAAGTAAACCCCACAAGAAAAACGCACAATCTCGTTGGCCAGTTCATGTCACCTCCACATAAGATGACCATTCCTTCAAATCGGGCGTGCAGAATCTCCAATGTGGCATTAGTTGAGTGGCACATAGCACCCTCCTGTTGAAACCACATGTCGTTGGTGCCTATATCATCCAATTCAGGCCAAAAGAAGTTGCTAATCATCGACCCATAGCGCTCACCATTGACGGTAATAGCCAACGTCTTTCTCAAAGAAATATGGACCGATGACGCCGTCAGACCAAAATCCACACCAAACAGTGACTTTTTTGGGATGCATTGGACGCTTTTGGATCTCATGTGAATGCGTATCGTCCCAAATTCGACAATTTTGTTTGTTGACGTTCACATTCGTCCAGAAATGGGCCTCATCTTTGAAGATGATTTTTTGATGAAAATTAGGGCCAGTTTTCAACTGCTCCCTCCATCGAGTGGTCCCTCCATTCAGCGAATATACGTCGTTGTCTTTGTCGTTTACCTTCAGCTCCTAGGTCAGTTTAATTAAGTCAAGTCACGACGCAAAATTCGCCAATTCGTGGTCTGCCAAAGACCGAGTTCTCATGAGCGAGGTGAAATCGACTGCCTCGGATTCTCCTGAGATCTTCCGTATCGTCGTCGTTACGGGTGTCAGTTCGTTGTTTATTGAATCAGTGGACTCAAATTTACTGTACCACCAAACTGCGAATAGTCCTCTCTCTAGGACGATTATGGCGACCGTAAAATGGACGAAAAGCGCGGAACGTTGTTCCAACAGGACACCAATTTTGTTAAACAATTTTATCGTTTGCACGTGTTGTTGACCGCTATATCCGTCCATGGTGATTTGGAAAAACATACTGAATAAATGACAGCCGATCCAACAGATTTAACTTCAACAATAGGGCCGCTATCAATTGTCAAAGTTCGGAAGTCCCTATTGGAAGACCCTTTAT
>CAWLEN010000152.1:0-16262 GCA_963859945.1 Euplagia quadripunctaria | reverse complement strand
GACCTGTCGGTAAATATTTAAAGACTATATATATAAAACGACGGGGTGTTATAAGTTTGACATCGATGTCTGTGTGTCTGTCTGTGGCATCGTAGCTCTCAAACGGATGGAGCGATTTCGATGCGGTTTTTTCATTTGAAAGCCAATTTCCGTGCGGTGCTTAGCTATGTTTGGTTAATATCGGTCCAGCAGTGTAAGAGTATCAGCTCTTTTCCAAAATGATGTAAGGCATTTTGTAATCGTTGAAGGGATTTTCGAGTCGCGGGTGTTTTAAGTTTATAGTTATAGACATAAACTATAATTACTTACCTGTAACTGTACCAGCGCGCTGCAACGGTTCAGAAATCTAATGTAAAATGTAAATATAGATTAAGCAAGTCTGTTACATAAGAATTTGGTAGTCTGTTCTTAGAATGGAGGGTATTGCTCCGTTCCACTGGATGTGATCTCGATACCATAGGTATACGACGACCTGTGGTGCGGTGGTAGCGCATTGGACTGCCACGACTGGGGCTCGCTGCCGCTCAGTGCAAATTGTTGTATGCACGAATTCCTATGTCTATTTGCATTGGTCTGGGTATTGTTATGTATAATATGCACGTGTTTCAAAAAAAATGTATCTATGCATGTTCTAAAACGCACAGTACAAACTCAGCTTAGTATTATTACTATTATAATGAACTCATTTCATCACGTACTTACAAACATGTATAAATTGCATATGGAACATGCCGAAATGATTGTTGGCAAGGAAACACGTGTTTGCTCCTCTTTGTTCTATTAATACTTAAATTTTAGCGCCTTCGAGCTCTGTTACCCGGTACTACATTAAATTTGACTTTTTTTTCCCAATTGAATGTCAAGTGCACTGGGTATGTCACACGACCAACCTCAGTCTGCAACTGCCCCAAATATTTATTTGCCCTGAGGCCTAAAAAATCGAGGAACGTAAATAAAAAAAGATTGTTATTTTTACCTCTCTTAGTCATAATTTTTTAACACTATTAAATCTATCGAAAGTACCACAAATCTTACTATAGATTAACTACAACTTAACATAAGCTATCATATCTTAGAACTTTTCAGTTCCTGCTCTATTCTACAATTACTGCACTTTCTTTCCCATTGTTAACGTGATGAAATCAGTTTTACTATCTCTTAGCGATCGAGATAGGCGTACCCGAGGTGCGGGCGGAGTGCGGCGCACGCTATTAGCCGCGCACTTGATGCTGTCCCGGTACTTTCACCCATACAGGTACTTAGCTGTCACTCATGCGCATGCAATCAGAGCTTCATTTGATGTATGTCAGACACTAACTGGTTTCAAGCAAACAGGTGTGAGGAAAAAGTAAGACAAAAATAAAACTCCGAATTAGAGATAGAGAGATCACATATTTTTATTAACAAATACACTTGTCGTAGTTTGCTTAAATCTAAATTTTTTTTATATCTAATCACGAACATATGTCACCACATTGAAATATTTAAATTGATAGGAAATGACATAGATTCTTACTATAGACGTAAACGTATGATAAGAACTAAGAAATGTTTGCCTAGTTCTATTATTTAAAGACGCAAATACGGATTGCACACGTACATTGTCATTTGGATTTATTTGGGGTTTTTATGCTTGCATTTACAAAGGCACCGACACAACAAATGGTAGATCAGTCCTAGCTCATAATCAGGGTAAACGGCCCTTATATATAATGATATAATGATAGTACGTTATTTCGTGAGATTTTGTTTCTAGCGCAAAAATAAGAAATTGAAATTTCACTTACTTGAATTATAACTTAGTATTCTAATCTCTATTATTTGAAGTGTCTACAATAACAAGACATTTTAAAGTTTAAACTAACAGCATTGCGACAGTCGATATACTAAGTCGCCAAACAGCTGTGCGGTGGGCGTGCACTGCTTGTGAGCATAAGGTTGACAGTCGCAATTCGTAAGCTTGGTTAAAGAGAAATTAGGCATTTTAGAATATAATTTCTCATGGTTATTTTCTTTGTCCCTGGGATATTCTAGACACTTTTTTGTAACTTGTTTATTTATATAATGATAAAGATTTAATAAATGCGAATTGAAAATCTAACAATTTAAATTATTAAGTTCGTTTTGAGCTTAATTTGACATACATTTTCTTCACTAGAATTCTTTTAAATTGAGTTTCAATGTGACCGGAATTTGAAATATCTAATAACATAGATACTAACAGCATGATTTTCCTTTTAATTCTATTTATTTTGTTTATTAATATTATGTATTTTCCTTGGATTTGGTTAATTAATAGTTAATCTGCAGTCTCAAAAAAAAAGCTATTAACTATCGTGACGAACTAACGGAAATTCCTCACAAAAAGTAATACGAAATAAGTAAATCAACTTTAATCACCTTTTAGAAGTTGTCTCTAAGAGAATGAAGATGATCGCTGAAACTCATCGGCAAAATTTCTGGATTAGGTAAAAGTCGACATCCTAACATACAACTGCAAAGATGCGTTTATTCTGTTGTAGACATATTGTCGTGATTCTTCTTAAAATATCAGAAAAAAACTTTTTTATTTTATAAATGATTATTGTACTATGATCCTCGTTGCTTAGTTTTTAAGCATTTTTGTTCGTTTTTTTTCTTTCTTGGCAGGTTTTTTTATTGTTTTAGAGATATTCCAGGCTTTAAAGTCGTTGACTAATTTAACCATTTATTTAATTGATTTTGTGTGTACTATTCACTGAAGTTATTTTTTATTTTTATATTTTAATTATATGTATATATAAGCATAATGGTTAAAGGCTAATTAACGACTTTAAAAACCGTTAATTAAGAATCTTCAAGCATTGTTTTCGTAATAAGAAAATTAAAAATAATTTATCCTGTCATTCTTTATTAAAATCTTTAAACATTTTTGTTTAAAATTCATTTTTAAATTATTATAACACTGTAATAACCACGATTACACGAACTTAAGAACAGTGCAAAATTGTATCACGAAATAGAGTTCAAATATAAGGTGTTTTAACAATTAATTAATAAAAATATAATTAAAATTAAAATGGTATGGTATCTTGCATTTAATTACTCACAAAATTCACTCATTTATTTAACAATAACTTTGAACTAATATGATATTTAGAAATATATTTCGAAAACCTTAAAGTCATAAGAGCCTTATTAGCCGAAATAGGGGACATTTACCTTAGACATCGGATTATATGTACTAAAAATGCCAAATATAATACAATAAAAAAAACACTGATTTTTAGTGTTCCATATTTCAATGATACAAAAGTTACAAATACAGCGAAATAATCTTAAAATAAAATACTTTTTATATTTTTTTAATTTTCGAGAACAAATCTGTGACGGTTTGTAACCAGATAATTTGCAAGATCAAAAATACCGACTTCATTAGACAAAATTTCAAATGAGACGCCACTTCTGGAGACGTGTTTTCCCCGAGTTTGACATGTACGTTTGATGTAATCATTTAATGTCTTAATGTAGATCTATATTGTAAGTACCTTCAGCTAGTTACAGAAATATGCACGATTAGGAAAAAAAAATTAAAATATGCAATATCACTGAGCTTAAAAGGTTGCAAATGTATATAATCCAATGTCTACTCATAACTGACTGAATAATTCTCTTTTGTTAATTATAAACACTATTATTACAAGACCATGTAATAATACTATTCTGTCTATGAATTAGATTATGTGACAATTTGTAACACAAACAGTCGTAAAGTAAAAAAACATAATATACAATTCAAACTTATTCTTCTTCATAATAAAATCATTGCCTCAAGAACTTTTATCTGGAAATAAGGCAATTTACAACCACGGGTGCCATGCTGGGTCCATGCGGCACAGGTTGTCGTGGCTGTTGGCTGCTGTAACGAGGGTAGCGACCTTACTTTCGGGGCCATCAAACGAAGCCAACGAATTAAGACGGTTCATGATTACCGTCACGGCTTTGTTTACCATATTTATAATCGTTTCGTTATCCATTTCCACGGATTTATTCTCAGCTGATGTTCCCGCCGTGGGCATACCTGATTTATCTTCTAGACGTTTCCGATAGCCGGTCACCATTTCGTCCCTTAAAATTGTTCTCAAGATGGATTGGATCTGAAACAAGTTTTCGTGAGACTTTCTGCTCTATATTGATACTTGGAAATTCTAAATCTTTGTAAAAGTAAAAAACATGTCAGAATTTAATTACTTTTAACCTTTTCAACGATACTTTCTTTTTCTTGCAGTTGTCCTTTACCCGTAACTAAACGTTTTGTCTTAGCATAGGAGACAACAATAAGTCAAACTTTTATTTATGCATTCTTTAACATTTAAAACAAAAGCTATTACAAAATATCTAGTTAGGTATTATTTGTTAAGTGTAATACATGCAATATTTGTTACTACCCAAAAATATGCAACATTTATTACTACCAAAAATACCTAACTAGGATATGTAAATTTATTATTCAAGTATAGTAACATTATTTTAAGCTGAAAAAATAATGTCATACTCATAAGTAAGCATAGGTACTTTATATTACTTTTCTCATATATGTAATATTAAGTATTCTTAACAATATAATCTAATCTCGCTGGACAAGAAGATATACGCCATTTTAACCTGAGGTACTATGCCGCGAATCCACCAGTCAACAGAAATGGCGATTGGCATTGCGTCTTTCTTTCAATATGGGATAACTACTACTTTAATGTTCTCATAAACATTTTTGATTTGATTCTTAAATGTGAGAACTTCAGTCTCTCTAGTAACTTTGGGCCAAAATTTTCGCGTGTCGCTATGATTAGCAGAATTCAGTATTATCAACTATAAAACGCTAAGCGTCAACGATGTCATTGTTCAAGACTTTCTAGAGTTCTTTACCAAAGATAATGCTCAGTTCAACTCTGATCGACAATGAACAAGAACTGGGAATGTCTAGTAAGAATAAACTCTATGTAAATGAAACACCCCAGAGCGGGCGGGTTTGGGGTTTTCCAGTTTCCTTTATTGTGATGGGTTATTAGTCTCGATTAGAAATAAGTAATTTATTTTTTAATACTTTTTAAAATATTGTTTGTTAAGGTTTCTTTATATGTCATAAATTAGTCGTTTAAGGATGGTTTAATATTGACTTACATACATTACATTTTCATTAAATTCTTGTAAAGTTAACACACACAATTACAGGTAAAATTAATAAATATTGACAGCGTGTGAAATGGACGTTTTAATTAACATTGTCACTTTGTGAGAGCTCGGACTTGCCGCCAACAACCACTTTGAGTACTCCCAATTTTCACACCTTTAATCCCTAAAGTGCCCGGTTGACGACGTGAGTATATGTCTGTAAGTATCTCACTTTGTGAGAAGAATATAATTAGTAAGCTTCAAGCACACAAACCTCTAATAATATTGTTAGGTATCCAATAAATATTACCTTGAAATTAGGTGTGACGAGACATCGAGCGACTGCAATAGCCGAAGCTGTCAAAGGTCCGGTGATTCCAATAGTGGTTAGCAGTTCTGATATGTTCGGGGTCAGCCGGAACGGTACTGGCCGATTACAGTCCAATTCACCTATGGGCAAAGATGTGCTTATATATTTGTTTAATTACTTTATGTACGAGCCTACGATACCATAGACGGACTTCATGTATGCATACATGAAGTCCGTCTATAATTATGTGACTTCCAAGGGAAATTTTCAGTAAATTTTGGACTTGGTCATCTTTTTAAACATATTGTCAGTGTTTTTTAATGGTTCAAGGCAGGGATATTTTTACGCCGGGTGACATTAGACACGCAATGGCCATGACAAGATAATAGAAAACATTATCACAATTATGTTATCAAAATGAGGCAAAAGGGGAAAATCAGTGTTTCTGGCAGCTTTGAATTAACCCTTCATAGTTTTTTAGCTAGCAGCTACTAAAAAAAATTTTTAAAAAAATGTATCAAATAGTCAATAAAATTAAATAATTTCACCACTTACCAGTCGTATCATCCACATCAAACTTGTAATAGGACACGTTAAGCAGCCCCGAGTCTTGGTGCACATACATCATGTCAGGGTTGAGTCTGGTGAGATGTAACACGTACTCGGCGAAGCTCGCGAGTGACAGTTGCAGGGTTAACATTTTCCTGAATGTCCAGTAGTCAGTCGGTGCAGCAAATGTGGCCGCTGCCCATTCGCGTACCATGCCTTTAGGAACCATTGTTGCTTGTACCTACATAGATAAGTATAACAGTTATAAACCTAAACGAATACTATAATCGGTGTTAGGGTACACTTCTTCGATCTATCCATTTCAACAGCATATCGTATCTAAGATCTCCGTGGTCCTGTACTGTATGCAGACTTACTGTCTTATAGCAATGCAAGCTACATTACACTTTATTAAGTCGATGCAAGAGTTGGTACTTAATACATTATCATATTTATATATCGAAGGGGAAGTGCCAATAACCCCCTAACTGAAATGTTTCGATAAATTCACCACAAATAAGTTTTGAATTTACCACTACTTGCCACTATTCGGATGTTTGAAGAAAATCTCTCAGGTCTATTTCGAGTTGCAACAGCATGAAATATAAATAAGGAAATACCTCTTAACTGCCAAAAATGGCCATTTTTGGCGTTACAAGGCACTATACCCGAATACTTACTACACCCCTACGAAATGCATGCATGCAAAATAATTATTAATAAACATAAGTTATTACTATTCTTCATAAATAAACATATTAAACTAGCTACCCAGCCACGCGTTACTGTGATTAAGTAATTTACAATAAAAAATATTGTGACTATAAATTGTGATAGTTATCCTATCTCTCAAGTTGGACCAAACTGCACACAGCAAAATTTGATTATAATCGGTTCATTAGTTTAGGGGTTTCTCGCGGACAAATAAGGTGACACGAATGTATACATAGAGATAATTTTCAACATTTCAAGGAATAAAAAGTATTTTTCAGTTTCTGTACATTCTTGACATGACTGCGTCAGTCAAGAGTTATGTGCACTTCGCCGTCGATATGTAGCTTATAATAGTTCTCTGATGCAGAAGTCGATAGACGTTTAGGTAACAATTTACCTATAATTGTAAATACTCGATATTTCTGTTCCCGATTTGAGTTCGTGACGAATTATGGAAACAACTACATTGTTTAAATTGTAATGAGATAAACAACATTTGCAATAGTTAAACTTACATCTACGGGTTATTTTTAACAGAGGATAGCTCAAGTTCAAGATAGATTCAACACGGTACACTATATTATGTACTTTTTCTCCTACCGAAACTGTTGTTTCGGTCGTGGTTTTTAAAGAGTGCCGGTATAATCTGCGACCATATCTTGGTCGCAGATTATACCTGCTGGCACTCTTTGGAACATTACCCACTTCGAAATGCAAAGTTACTAGATAAACATTTTACACACAATTCTTTGTTACAAATATTGTCATAATGTATATTAAGACACTTCTTAATAGTTGTGTTATATGTACGAAATAGGAAGAGATAATTTAGGAACCAACCTAATCCACTTTCGCAGTATGTAACCAGTTTTATTGATAATATTCTTAGCTAGGTTTATGAGCGGTGTTTTTAGTTGCATTGCAATATTAAATCATTTATACAATCGAGGAGCAGGTTCACATCAGAAAATATATGCTGTGATTTAAAAGACTTGTACAATAAGATAAATAAATATGAATGGCTTACTTCACGTAGAATATCTCGGAGAACTTGATGTGAAGCTTGTGAGCCGCGCGCTTGAACAGCTGCTAGGCGTTCGTAGTAACGAGCTACAGGAGCATCATACTCTACACCCCTATAATAAAAAACACCAATTTGTATATGGTTTATACATTTAATAATAAATAATATTTAGATAAAAATATTCGTAAGTAGTAAACATACCTGTTAGCGCATTCAGTCTTATATATATCCAGCAGAGATATAGAACTTGGATTATCTTCTACCAGCCGCATTTGTGGCGACACTGAAACAACTCGTGGTACCGTAAAGTGTAGGAATCGTCGAGATGTTTCCTTCTGTTTTCCCAAATAATGGTTTAACATCCGCAGTAATTGCAGAACGCGTTCTTCTCTCCTCGCGTCACCTAGGCCAGAGTCATTGACGACTAGATAAGGGTATATTTTGCCATTATGACCGCGTATATACAGCCTGCGAGCAGACGTGTTGTGTTTTTGGACGATCTCTACGCGAGGCATAAATCTAGCAATTCGAACATGATAATGAATATGCTTCGGCAGCAAAAACTCGCCAGGTAATTCCACATCTGCGGTTTTCAGACTGAAGTTCGATAAGAATCTACATTTTTCTTCGATAAGGAATGATCTGCAAGAAACAATGAAAGAATAATCAACACACAGAATTTAAAAGAGGACAAGAGAATTGTTAGTAAATGATTGCTCTGATTATGAACCCAAAAGCTACTGAAGTGAATGAAGCACGAAGCCAAAACCCTGTCTAAACTACGCGAGGTTAGATTGCGCATGACAGTGATGCTATCTTCTATACATGAAAAATGGACGGGCACAATCGTGAAAGAAACCTCCTCAGTATTTACCTTAGTTGGGGGGCTCAGTACCTGATAACTACTTACTTGGGCAGAACCTTTGTTTTGGCCTCGAGTATCTTCACCCACTTCCTTAATTTTTGTATAAGATTTTGTAATTTCATAGCGTTAGGTTGTGAAAAGTCGAAGTCCGCAGTGAATTGAGTCTTCATCTTCTGGAAGATAGGGTCTTGAACTGTGGCTTGCGCGCGCCGGGCGAGGCTCTCTGATGCAGCTGAAGAGAATGCACCACTTACAGAACTTGAAACACTTTCTGTAGACATACAAAATGGAGTATCTGTATCAAATAACGCTCGCATCAGGCATAACATCAGTTTGCAAACATTACTGTGAAACCCAACAATACAATGATTAGTACTAACTAATTGTGAACAAATAGGTACGAACATTACCTGGAACAATCGTGTTTAACTTATAATCGCACAGGTGTACTGTGCCATTATTATACCTCTGAAATAAATTGACAATGTTATTGTGTTTTAATGTAGTGTGTCAAATGAATGAAGACTGATGTTATCCATATAATTATAATAGGCTATTCACTACGTGGAAATCTACATACGCAATGACCTTTATTGATTGAGACTTTGAAAAAAAACGTGAATTTTATATAGGCAGACTTATGGTCGTTGTAGGTTTCAACACTGAACTTTGACCACCTTCATTTTTATCAGTCCAAAGAAGAGCGTTTTGGCTTTGCCTACAATACAAAAAATACTATTCTTTCTTCTACGTAAATCAAGAATATTTTATAGCGTAGTTTTTGAAAATTTCGCAGGTACATAAATCAAAACCTTACTTCCCATTGACCTAGAATCATCAAATTTGGTAAGAAGCAAGGTCTGACAGCAGAAGTAAAGGTAAAATTCCGAAAGTCGTTAATTTGTTGTTATATTATATAGAAATAGTTCGATAGAATAGTTCGATAGTGGTAGAATAGTTTTTGTGATTACAAACTTATATTTTGCGGTTGGAAAGTTGACTTTGTCATAGATTAATGTATGGGAGAGTATTTATAGACCCGCAAAGTTAAGTTTGTCTTTTGCAAAAGACGGGCAAAAATCATCGCGAATTGATTCCCGAGATGGACGTACTATTTATATATATACAAGTTTTTTTGCTTAGGTCAAACTTGTTTTGCACTTGTTTTTCTATGCAAATAATTGTGCCTCATAATTACAGATAATCATTTAGTATGTATAAAACCAATGTACTTTAATGTAAAATACAATATTATGTAATATTAAATTGTAGATGTAGTGTGCCGATGTGTTAATTAACTGATTGAAGGTACATTTGTCATATTTTATTTATATTTAATTACATTTTATATTCATACATGGAAACGGATGATTTATTTGTAAGTAACACCATGACGCGTTAAATAATTTTAGGCCAAAATAAATTTATGTGCATTCATTATTTAATTTAAAAAAATGTTCGTTTCTATAATATCAACAGGAATTTCATTGATGTATCAAATACAGCTGCAGCTGTTTTTTATATACGCAGCATATTACCCAGCAATATTTTAGCAGCAATTTGCATATTACCCAGCCAAGCATCTATCCTATCTCTCAAGATGGACCAAGCTGCACACATTGTGCAAAATTTCATTAAAATGAGTTCATTACTTTAGGATTTCATCGCAAACAAACAACGTGATACGAAATTTATATATAGATATTATTTATAGACGATTTATATTTATAAAAAAAATCATTGACGCTCATAAGATGGATTTGAAAGGGTAAGCTTTCTTCCTTAATAAATTAAATTCAATATTAATGTGAATTGAGTGAATGTGAGTCTTTAGAGTATTTTTTTCAACTGAATAAAAAATACGGAAAAGTTTACCTAACAATTCTTTTTTGGATACATTTTTGTGTTTATTAAGAAAAACTAACTTTGTTAAATTTGAAAAATCAATTGCAGAATAATATCCACAGATATTTAAACATACTGTAATATTTCTATGAACAAATTCGTTTTATAAGTATAAATTTATTACACAAATACAACAAACAATACATTGCAATTATATCGCACACTTAACATTACCTGAACCGGTAATAACTCAGAAAAGCACTTTTTTTCAGAAAAGACGAAAAACTAGTAACTGTTCGTGTTAGGTGTGCGATATTATATCACCTTGAGTTAAGATTTCCATTTAGAGAAATGAAAACTGTTGTAGGTACAACATAATGTGAAAGAGAAGCAGTTCGCAACAAGCAGCGTGTACTCACTTATACCAATGCCGATGCCGAAGGTGGAGACGACCTTTTTGATGAAGTTGAGCGTGTGTGGCGTGACGGTGGCGTCGGCGACTGCGGCGCGGTGGTGGAACGCCACCACGTGGCACTTGCACAGCCCGGCGCGCAGCTGCCGCAACACCTCCTCGTACCAGTTCTCGCGGAACCATACCATCTAGTGACCGAATACCGCACTTTTATTCATATCTTTATTGTGGGAGAGACGTGCTTCGGCACGTATGGGCCGACTCGACCGGAGAGACCCCACGGCCTCACAGAAAACCGGCAGTGAAGCAAAGTTGCATTGCTTTTCGCCGAGTGAGTGAGGTTCCCGGAGGCCCAAACTTATCTCCCTCCCTTTCAACTTTCCCTCCACCCCTCCCCCCTTCCACCCTTCCCCTACTCCCAGCTTGAAGGCCGGTAACGCACTTGTGACTTGGGTTGCGGGTGCTCATGGGCGGCGGTATTCTTTAACCATCAGGCTACTCGTCTGCTCGTTTGCCCCCTATACCATAAAAAAAATACTAGCTTATGTCTAGAGCAGTACTTTTGTTCGAGATGAAAGATAACCCTATATTTTTTCTGTACCCCTGACAACGACAACGTGTAGGTATTCAAGATTTCATGATGATCGGTTGAGTAATTAAGGCGTAAGATCGTAGCAAACAAGCTCACATTCGCATTAATAATATTAAATTCGGATTAGTTAGGATATTAAGCAGATTAAATACAAGACTTTCGGACAGTAAATTAAAATCTGACGTTGGTTTATTAATTTTGGGGTTGTGTTACAACCTAGGGTTGCCACCCGTACTATTATAATATAGAGTATCGTATTATATTTTGATAAATTTTACTAAATATAATTAAATAATCATATAGTACGAAAATACTATATTTTTTTTGTTAATTGAACTGTCGCCATTTTAACTGAAACTGGAACACACGAACTGTTTGTAACGCCTTCACGCCTTAACTACTCAACCGATCATCATTAAGTTTTGATTACACGTTATCAATAGTATAGAAAAGGACATAGGGTACCCCTACCATCTAGATTTTTTTTTCTCGAAAAATGGAAAAACAATTTTTAAACAATCATCCGGTTTGAAAAAATCTAGAATAACGCGAAAGAAGGCTCGGGTAAAAAATAGGAATGATAACTGTGTAGCTACAATTTTTTTCCTGAATTTTCTAAAAGTACTATACTTTTTTACAAGTTTAGAAAAAATACTATATTTTTCACAAAAAGGTGGCAACCAACAACAAACAACAAAAGGGTGTTATACAAGGTCTTACTGAAAGGTATGGTCAAAATTTCAGAGCTTTATATGTAGCCGAAAAATAATTGCTTTGGTTTAAAAATCGTTTATAACAAAAATCTTTGGTATAATATGTTATTGCTAGTTTAGTGTAATTTATATGTCTATTTCAATGATTTTGTTTATTATATGCATATACTTTTTTGTAACACCCTGAATACGGCAATAGGTCTTTCTCCATGGAACTTAATATACAATTATATTTAGCAAATGTACACAGTCAAAATCAAATAAACAGGATAATAATGTATGCTTACACACACAGTGCACTGACCTGATCGACGATGCCCTCGAGCGAGGAGAGCACGGTGGGATGTATCTCCCGCTGCAGCTGCATGATCTTGGAGCAGCGCCACATGGGCAGCGTGGCCTTGATGGGGCCCGCCTCGCCGCCCGCCGACCCGCTGCTCGATGACGATGCGCTTTCACTCACCTTACTGCCGCCCTATATCATAATATATACTTTTTACTACTAAAATCTTTTTTACCATCACCTAGGTGTCCAGTTCATTTCTGAACACACAAATTGTTTAATTTTTCTAATGTGGCAACATTGTTTTTATAATACAATTTTTGTAGAATACAAAATTTGTAGTGTGAAATCCAGTTTCTTGAGAACCCTTCTGGCAGCCATTAAACACACTAAAAAGTATTTGCAAATAAATTACTAAAATAATTATAATCCGTAGTCCGATTTTGTAGATCTTGCATCCTAGGTTCTATTACCTAGAATTCCCCAAACATTAAAATTATTACAAAACTTACAGCAGAAGTGGTGGGTTGATGTGGTAGGTGCGCGGCGATGTTCTCGGCCGTCTTGTGTCTTTCACGTTGTTCAATCTTCAAAGTCAGATACAGAGTACGGATAGGGAAATATACCGCTTGCGGATACAATCGGCCAACCTGAACGTAACAAAAGTAATATAGATATTAGTATACCTATTTACGTACATATTAAAGTCTAAAAATCGATAAGCTTTAGAGTTAAAGGCGGTTGATAAATATAAACGACCACTGTTTAAGAGAAAGAGATGAGAGTATCAGTGTAAGATACTGACCGATTGAAGATACAAGGGACGAAGATGAGATAATGACAAGCTCTATTCATTAAAGGTTGCATGAACAACGAATAGATTGGACAGTTTACCGCCAGCGCATCGAGGAATTATTTGCCTGTTTTATCCTGTTTTGCAATGCCTTTGCAATTGCACAACCGAACAACAAAATTTAAAAATGTTAAAAATAAGGCACAACTCACATGACTTAAAAGATTGAGTATAACCGTCCCGTCGTATTGGACGAGACAAGCGAGGAGCTGTGGTATCCACGGTAACCACTGAACAGGCGGAACACCCACTGAATACTTGTCTAAAGCCTCAGCTAGGCTGTTCTTTTCGTCGTCGAAACTTAACATCCAAAGTACCTGCAAATTAATAAAATATAACATATTTTAGTAGAAGTAAAGACAATCCTGGTTAATATTGAGGTCGTAAAAATCATGCAGTGTAAAATGTGTAAAAAGTAACTTTGATTCTGAAAAAATAGACTCACAAAGGGTCTTTGCACTTAAATAAACAAATTGGCAAACAATAAATATTAAAGGTTTTTTCTTAAAATTATACGGGAATTAACGCGATCACGTACGCATACCGTACGTGTACATAATATAGTGTATATCTTGGAATGCGAAAGTCTAAAAGTTAGTATAAGTTGGTTATTATAAACTCTTTTAGTGTGTCTTCAGAGACTACCACCGCTAACAACATTTTATGTAAAAATAAAATTAACTAAGATGTTTACCTTAGCGCAGTATTTTCGCGATTTAGACTCATTCTGATGACGGCAGGCGTGTAAGAAACAGGTCATGGCGGACACTCCTACTTGGGTCTGTCTAGGGTCTCTTATGAATATTTGCTCCAGATAATCACCCCAGAGCGCCCACGCTTTAACCAAAGTATCATGAAGCTGAACTGCAGCCGCAAACGCTTTGTTTGCATCATCAGACCTTCCAAGTTGAGCTAGTAGCAATCCTTTGAAAGCGTAAAACTCTGCCGTCATTTCTTTAGTGAAGTACTTGAAGTTTGTCGACTCAATCATATCTAAACCTTCTTGTAACTCCTCTTTGCCCTCAGTCCAGGACATCTGAATGTGACACTTGACTTGTTGTCTTATCTTTTGGAAACAATCCACGATCGGAACACTAGGTATTGTGTATATACGGTGAAGAGAGTCTAGGCACACTCCGGATAGGTTGTGTTTTCTTGCGATTTTCGCAAAGTGAATTATTGCCTGTAATGTAAAAAGGTTTCTAAATATTTGAGGTTTATCGTAGTCAACTTAATATTAAAATCATTGAAGTTTAAAATTCCTAAAAAGCTCTAACGTTTAAAGATTTATTTGTAATGAAAGAAATTAAATTTCATGTAATAATTGATGCAGATATTTGAATATTTGTCATTAAACTAAGAAATTCTTTAACATACTTAGCGGCTCCTCACAATTCGATTACACGAGAATAATTTGATTAGATTGTTACCTGAGCACTTGCGTGAACCCCGAGCATACTGTGATTGGTTCCGTGTTCTGTCTGCGAGTCGTAATGAGACGCGATGAACTGGTAGTGGTGTTGGCGCCACGTAAAGATCGCGCCCCAGTGCGACAGGGGATCGGCGACTACTGGCAGGCGGTTGCGCCACGTTTTCACTATGGCCTTCATATCGTGAAGAGATGTTGGCCGGCTGTGCAGGAGACCCTATGATGATAGTTATTAATAATTGCTGTCTATTGACCATAAACAGCTTACCCACTAGGAAATATTAGTATCGAAATTTATACCGTTTCGTTTTACTAAGCTGCTTACTGGCTAAACTATGATTATGATATATATGTATGATGATCAGTGATCGTAGTAGGTAGAGATTTTGGTTCAATGACAGCAAACGTTGATGTTAATATGGACATTTGAAAAAATCATTGTTTTTTTCTTATCAATGATAAAAGAAAGCTTATGTCTCGAGTACACTACGTTGCCAAACTAACATCAGCGATGCGCACACGCGCAATGTTGCTGCGTTACACCTGGTAACGTGCGACGAGCGAAATAGAAGACGTTTTATCTCATTTAAGCATATCTGATTCAATAGCAATACGAAACGCGAAAAATATATTAGAAAAATAAAATTTACAAAACCAATTAAAATGTATTATAGAAGAAAAAATGAGTAAAAACAAAATCGAAAAGGTTTTGGACAGAAATCTAGATACTGACTTAGAGCATATAGTGAAGAGAGTGAAGAATATTAGAGAATATAGTGAAAAATTAGCGAAAAATGAAATACATGACCAAATTTTGCACTACACTTTGAAACATGTTTCTTTTCATTTTCACACACTCCAAAATGTCATAAATTTAAAGAATTAGATTATTTCTCAAATCAATCAAAATTTATTACATTCTTGAGTGTTTAATACTTACTGTATTGTTGGCCGGTTGGGGCTGCTGGCAAAAGGAATTACCTCTGTCATTAGTTACCCACATTAAATGAATATTAGACATAATGTCCTCTAAAAAAATGGCAGTTAGTCAAAAGCTTCGAAAGCGCTAAGGATTGAGTTTATCTTGCAAAAACTTAGGAT
The DNA here is from genome assembly GCA_963859945.1 of Euplagia quadripunctaria. Taxonomy (NCBI): domain Eukaryota; kingdom Metazoa; phylum Arthropoda; class Insecta; order Lepidoptera; family Erebidae; genus Euplagia; species Euplagia quadripunctaria. Next base: position 421 of record CAWLEN010000152.1, on the reverse strand, counting down.
GTCTTCACTTGTGGAAATTTTTTTTTATAAAGATTTTATGTAACTTTCAAGAAATTTTAAAAATTATGGATAAAGGTGTTTATGTTTATAAGTAGTCATTATGTTTACAAGTATTAATAGAAATTCAAATATCACAAGAATATATGTACGGTTCTCAGTTCTGTTCAAATTTGGTATTATTTTATATCTGACAAATCAGGACACTGGTTTACTTATCAGAAAGTCAGCATATCATTATTAGAGTATAATATAGTCCCGAAAGTTAGTAGCTCTGCGTTTTTATAATAAATATATCCCTTACCTTTTTTGAAATCTTAACCAATTCTGTAATATCCACCACTAAGATAAGTTATGCTCGATCATACTGCTAAGCAAAATGCTATGAATAGTACAAAGCACAATGCTCGATGAATCCTGATTT
>CAWLEN010000151.1:0-17861 GCA_963859945.1 Euplagia quadripunctaria | reverse complement strand
TGACAACTCCACTGCGTGGAGTTGAACGGCTCTACTTTGAGCAAATTATAATTTTACTTTTATGATTTACATGTAAATCTTTATTTTCTGTAGTATAAGTACTTAGCAGTAAGCAGATTAGGACCCTAGACACCGCTCCCGCTCTACATAGAGTCAAGTTGACATTTGCTTATTTTAGTCAGCGGGTGAGCTGGATCATCCTAGGAGTGGATAGGGCATCCTTTGACGTGGTGACTCTACATTTTACAAACTTTCTTTGACAAAATTTCCTAAAGCTACTACTCTTTAAAGTGGGCCACAAGGACGGGTTTCAAGGCATAGGAACAAATTGTAGAGTCTCAAAGGTAGAGCAAAAACCTTATTTTATTTATTTATTTTGACATAAAAGCAACCAATTACCTGACACTCCGGTGAGCACCCCCTGCCGGAATCGCGACAGAAGACCTGAAAAGAAAAACGCAAGATCAGTCTAAACTATACAAACATATACATATACACACACGCACGACCACACACATACACACACACACATACACACACACACACACACACACACACATACACGCCTACCTACGATTTATACATACCACTCGTCTTATCTGCACACGTGAATCGAGTCTATTGACCGATACACCTAGCTTAAGTTTTACCCTTTTACTTGTTGTCTTCTTTTACTTATCTTACTGCACACGTGAATCGAGTTTATTGACCGATACACCTAGTTTAAGTTTTACCCTTTTACTTGTTGTTTTCTTTTACCTACCTTACTGCACACGTGAATCGAGTTTATTGACCGATACACATAGTTTTAGTATTTACTCCTTTTATCATATATTTATTGTTTTAATCAGTACTATTGTACCATTACGAGGCTCTCCCCATCGAAAATGTATGCCATCGCCCACACTCCCCACAAGAAGACGGCAGACCAGTCTACCGCGTCCCCGACCGAGAAGGAGAGGGCAGGATCCTCCTCTAAAGTAGAGAAGTCAGCCCCTAGCGTGAGGCGTAGTATCGGGGAGTGGGAAAGCGGAAAGACTGATACAAAGACGGGTACATCATCTACACAACCACACCCGCGTTTATTAAGCATATCTCCTCCAACCAAGGCGGCCCTAAAGGCGGCAAGTCAGCCGAAAATTAAGCAGAAAGTAGCGCCCCCTACCGATACTCGGCCGGCGGCGCTTAAAACATCATCGGAGGCACCGGCACTGACGACGAAATCACCAAGGGCCGACTCCACTAAGCCCAAGGACAAGGTACACGAAGGGCGGGTCTGGCTTCAGAGGGCGAAGAATCACCTAGGTGACTCCCGCAATCTAAGGGGAGACCTGAAGGAGGGCATGATCCTGGCCGTGGACAAGCTCTACCAACTCCTGAAAGAGGTGGCCGCCGAATTGGAAGTAGAAAAGAGGAAGAAACTAGGGGAAATAAAGAGTAGTACGATAGAGAACAAAGAAAGAACAGGGGATACGGAAATCATAGAAATAAAAGATGCAAATGAAGAGCTGGTAAAGCTCATTAAAGAACAGAGTTGTAAAATAGAACAAACGAATGCAGAGATTGTAAAACTCAGGGAGTCTATATCTAACAACCAAGCTGTCACCCATAAAGCCTCATACGCTGACGTCACCGCGGACCAGAACAAAAAGAGGATGAGCGATCGGAGCTCTTTACACTCCATCGTCATCACGTCCAGGGATGAGGCTGAAAACAGCGAAGAGGTCCTAAAGCAGGTCCGGCAGGCTGTGAATGCCAAAGATGGCTGGGTGACTGTGGAAAGGGTCAGGAGGGTGAAGGACAAGAAGGTCATCATAGGATGCAGAACCGTCGAGGAACGGCAAAAGGTCCAGGAGAGGCTTAAGAGTGCAGAAGATCGACTCCTGGTCGAGGAAATGAAGAACCAGGACCCGATGCTGGTACTCAAGGATGTACTGTCGTACAACAGCAACGACGATATCATCGCTGCCTTGAGAAACCAGAACGGAGGGGTTTTCCATGGCCTCGACAAGGAACAGAACAGGCTGGAGTTCAAGTTTCGCCGCAGGGCAAGAAACCCGCTGATGAGTCACGTAGTCATCAAAGTGTCTCCACAAATCTACAACAGGATGCTGGATAGTGGTACGGTCCACGTCGACATGCAGAGGGTGAGGGTAGAAGACCAGTCCCCCCTCGTACAGTGCTCCATGTGTTTAGCATACGGACATGGGAGACGTTTCTGTAAGGAGACCGTGCCAAAATGTAGCCACTGTGGTGGACCGCACATGCGGCAAGAATGCACGGATTGGCTGGCAACAGCAGCGCCAACATGCTGCAACTGCGTGGCCGCGAAGGTTGACACCTCCTTGGACCATAACGCATTTAGCTCTGGGTGCCCAGTACGCAGAAGGTGGGAGGCACTAGCCAGAGCTAAAATAGCGTATTGCTAAGGGCAACGATAGCCGTTCCGGGGCAGGCAACCCCACTAGAAGATATACAGTAGCCCAAGCAAACCTCCAAAGGAAGGAACTGGCAACAACAGAACTCATGATCGAGGCCAGTGAGCGAAAACTCGCATTTGCGCTGCTCCAGGAGCCGTATGTGGGCAGGGTGAGAAGGATGAAGGACTACCGTGGGGCGAGAATCTACCAGAACGCAGGAGTAGGAGATGGGACGATCAAGGCGGCAATAGCTGTCTTTGACGACAGCTTAGACGTCTTCCAGTGCCCGAAACTCACAAACAACAATATTGTTGTAGTGAGGATCCGAACCGCAGCCTGGGAAATCGCGGCGGTGTCCTTCTACTTTGAACCGGATCAACCCATAGAGCCATACTTGGAGCAGCTACGTATCATCAGAGAGGAGCTGGGGTCCACACTGCTACTGATAGGTGGCGACAGCAACGCCAAGAGTACCTGGTGGGGTAGCACCGTAGAAGACCACAGGGGTAAAGAATTGTCCGGGACCCTGGAAGAGTCTGGGCTTCAGGTACTGAATAATGGTGACACGCCTACCTTCGACACCGTCAGAGGTGGAAGAGCGTACACCAGTCACGTTGACATTACAGCCTGTACCGCAGATCTGCTAGATTTAGTAGAAAACTGGAGGGTAGACCAGACTGTGACGAGCTCGGATCACAATACCATACTATTCCACATTAATCTCCGCAAGAGTAAAGGACTCAAAGTGGAAAGAACCACCAGAATCTTCAATACAAAAAAAGCAAATTGGGACATATTTCATACTAAATTATCTGAACAATTAGCAATCAACAATATTAATGCAGAGATGATAAATAACATTAGAACAAAAATAGAACTAGAAAACATCACATTAAAATTTACTAACTGCATCTCGGCTGCATGCAAGGAAAGCATGCCGGCCAAGAAGAGTACCGAGGTACTCAGAGTCCCATGGTGGAATGACGAGCTCGCGAGGCTGAAAAAGGCTGCCACTACCTTCAGGCGTAAGATAACAAACGCGGCACCGTACCGCAGAGAAATAGTGGTAGCCCAGTACCTAGAGAAGAAGGAAGCCTACGAGTGCCAAGCCAAGAAAGCCAAATAGATAGTTGGAAGACGTTCTGCCAGAAGCAAGACCGGGAAGGACTCTGGGAAGGAATCTACAGAGTCATCAGAAGGACCACCAGGAGACAAGAAGACTTGACCCTAACCAAAGATGGTGCATTCTTAAACCCAAGAGAATCGGCGCAACTGCTAGCGGAGACATTCTACCCAGAAGACCTGAAGGAAACAGATAATGAAGACCATCGCCGGACCAGAATGGCGGCAGAGCGAGTAAACGACCTGAGACATGATGAACACCATGACCCAGCGTTTACTTCGCTGGAGCTAAAGACCGCGATGGGAAGTTTTAATCCGAAGAAGGCCCCAGGAGCGGATGGCTTCACAGCTGACATCTGCAGTCGGGCCATCTCTCAGGATCTGGACGCATTCCTTGCCCTGGCCAACAAGTGCCTCATGTTGGGGCACTTCCCGGACATTTGGAAGGAGGCCACGGTGGTGGTATTAAGAAAACCGGGCAAGGAAGACTACACGAACCCCAAAGCGTATAGACCGATAGGTCTACTGCCAGTCTTGGGGAAGATCCTGGAGAAGATGACAGTAGCGAGAATGAAGTGGCACCTAGTACCGCGGATCAGTACTCGCCAGTACGGATTCATGCCCCAGCGGAGCACCGAGGACGCCCTCTATACACTAGTGAACCATATCCAGGGTAAGATTGGGCTGAAGAAGCTGGTAACCCTAGTGTCACTGGATATAGAGGGGGCCTTCGATAGCGCATGGTGGCCTGCTATCAGAGTTCGTCTGGCTGAGGAAAAGTGTCCGGTCAATATCAGGAGGCTACTGGACAGCTATCTCGACTGCAGAAAAGTCAGAGTGCGGTACGCCGGGGAAGAATGCACAAGGAGCACGAGCAAAGGATGTGTGCAAGGGTCAATAGGTGGCCCAATCCTATGGAACATCCTCCTCGACCCTTTGTTGAGAGACCTGGACAACATGGGACATTACGTGCAGGCGTTCGCGGATGATGTGGTAATGGTTTTCGATGGGGATACCGGTCTTGAAATATCGAGACGAGCCAATGCCGCCCTTGCCTATGTGCAACAGTGGGGGGTACGTAACAAGCTGAAGTTTGCGCCGCAAAAAACTTGCGCAATGGTCTTAACCAAGAAGTTAAAATACGACAACCCACTGTTGACCATGGGAGGAGTAAATATCCAACCGTCGAAGGAGGTGAAGTTATTAGGCGTCATCATCGACGAAAAGATGACTTTTAACACCCACGTTGCGACACAATGTAAAAAGGCAACGGACATTTATAAGCAACTGGCAAAAGCTGCAAAAGTTAACTGGGGTCTGCATCAAGAAATTATCAGGACAATTTATATTGCAACAATTGAGCCGATAATCATGTACGCGGCAGCAGCGTGGGCTCCTGCTTCCAAAAAGATAGGAGTGTGCAAATTACTCTCCACCGTACAAAGGGGCTTCGCCCAGAAGCTATGCAAGTCTTACCGCACAGTTTCTCTGCACTCGGCACTAGTTCTGGCGGGGATACTTCCTCTCGACCTCAGAATACAGGAGGCAGCCGCCCTGTTTGAGGCTAAGAGAGGGTCGCCCCCGCTGGCTCTAGGAGATAGAGAAACCGAGAGTGCGGTGAGATTTGCAGAAGCTCCACATCCGGCGGAACATATGGACCTGGAGTTCGTGAACCTGGTAGACCAACACCTTGTAGACAGGCATAATGTGCAGGCGGTGCGAATATTCACCGACGGCAGCAGGATTGAGGGGAAGGTCGGAGCTGCATTATCCTTATGGAATGGTGAAGCCGAGATTCGGAACCTCAAACTTAGCTTGTCCGCGTACTGCACTGTCTACCAGGCGGAACTCTTGGCTATATGGAAGGCCTCTGGCCTTATCCTAAAAGGGGGTGAAGAGAGCTACGGTGTTTATAGCGATTCGAGAGCCGCTCTGGAGACGATCGTAAACCATGGCTCACTTCACCCTCTTGCTGTGGAAATAAGGAGGAACCTGCGGACGGCCGTAAACCAGGGCAAAGCTGTGTCTTTGTTTTGGGTGAAGGCTCATGCAGGCCTTCCTGGTAATGAGCGCGCCGACGACCTAGCTAAAGAGGCGGCACTGACGTTAAAAAGAAAACCGGACTACGACCGGTGTCCGATGTCATATGTGAAGAAGACCATACGTGGGGAAACACTACACAAATGGAACACTAGATACATAGAAAGTGACACCGCGTCGGTAACGAGGCTCTTCCTGCCAGATGCCGTGCAGGCACATAGGCTCGTTCGTAAAATAAGACCAGCAGGTATGCTCACCCAAATCCTAACGGGGCATGGTGGGTTCTCCCAGTACTTGAACCGTTTCAAGTGCAGGGACAGCCCATCGTGCGCTTGTGATCCAGAATGCGAAGAAACAATTACTCACCTCCTAACAGAATGCCCTATCCACGACCGTGAGCGCTACGAACTTAGTAGCAAGCTAGAAACTAGTGTCACAAAAGAAAATTTACACAGTCTTCTAGTAAGTAAAAAAAGTAGCGAATATTTTATAAATTATTGCCTCAAAATATGTAGAATAGTAAATAAAAGAAATAGTACATAAGAACTTGCTGTAACATATAATCTATGTTATATGCGTTAGCAAGTAGTAATAAGATTAGAAAATAAGATAAAAATTGTTAGAAAATAAAAAAATAGATAAGATAGAACTAAAAACATAAAACACGCTAGTTATTAAAGCTGCAGAATAGATATAGTACTTAGTAAGATGTTATAGAATAAGAGTCAATAAATAAAAGCCAGAAAGGCAACAACAAATTAGTCCCTAAGAAAAGAATAAATAAAAACTCATTGCACTAAAATCCTTGACGAATATCAGGGGAAAATAGAGCCTAACGCCCTGTGATGACGGGTGCGTTTAACAAAAAAAAAAAAAAAAAAAAACCTAACCTAACCTAACCTAACCTAACCTAACCTAACCTAACCTAACCTAACCTAACCTAACCTAACCTAACCTAACCTAACCTAACCTAACCTAACCTAACCTAACCTAACCTAACCTAACCTAACCTAACCTAACCTAACCTAACCTAACCTAACCTAACCTAACCTAACCTAACCTAACCTAACCTAACCTAACCTAACCTAACCTAACCTAACCTAACCTAACCTAACCTAACCTAACCTAACCTAACCTAACCTAACCTAACCTAACCTAACCTAACCTAACCTAACCTAACCTAACCTAACCTAACCTAACCTAACCTAACCTAACCTAACCTAACCTAACCTAACCTAACCTAACCTAACCTAACCTAACCTAACCTAACCTAACCTAACCTAACCTAACCTAACCTAACCTAACCTAACCTAACCTAACCTAACCTAACCTAACCTAACCTAACCTAACCTAACCTAACCTAACCTAACCTAACCTAACCTAACCTAACCTAACCTAACCTAACCTAACCTAACCTAACCTAACCTAACCTAACCTAACCTAACCTAACCTAACCTAACCTAACCTAACCTAACCTAACCTAACCTAACCTAACCTAACCTAACCTAACCTAACCTAACCTAACCTAACCTAACCTAACCTAACCTAACCTAACCTAACCTAACCTAACCTAACCTAACCTAACCTAACCTAACCTAACCTAACCTAACCTAACCTAACCTAACCTAACCTAACCTAACCTAACCTAACCTAACCTAACCTAACCTAACCTAACCTAACCTAACCTAACCTAACCTAACCTAACCTAACCTAACCTAACCTAACCTAACCTAACCTAACCTAACCTAACCTAACCTAACCTAACCTAACCTAACCTAACCTAACCTAACCTAACCTAACCTAACCTAACCTAACCTAACCTAACCTAACCTAACCTAACCTAACCTAACCTAACCTAACCTAACCTAACCTAACCAACCCCAAAGAATCGGCAGACTTACTAGCTGAGACATTCTACCCCGAAGACCTAGAGAGCTCGGACAACTCCGACCATCGCCGCACCAGAGAAGCGGCAGAGCGGGTAAACGAATGGAACCATGATGAGGAACATGACCCACCGTTTACTCCGCTGGAGCTAAAGATCGCGGCGGGGAGTTTTAACCCAAAGAAGGCCCCGGGAGCGGATGGCTTCACAGCTGACATCTGCAGCAGAGCGATCTCCCAGGATCCAGATGCTTTCCTTGCCCTATTCAACAAGTGTTTGCAGAAGGCGCACTTCCCGGACAACTGGAAGGAGGCCACAGTCGTGGTACTTAGAAAACCGGGCAAGGATGATTACACGAACCCCAAGGCATACAGGCCAATCGGTCTACTGCCAGTCTTGGGGAAGATCCTGGAGAAGATGATAGTAGCAAGGATGAAGTGGCAGTTAGTACCGCGGATTAGTACTCACCAGTACGGATTCATGCCCCAGAAGAGCACCGAGGACGCCCTCTATAGCCTAATACACCGAATTAAGGGTAAAGTTGAGCTGAAGAAGCTGGTCACCCTAGTGTCACTGGACATAGAGGGGGCCTTCGATAGCGCCTGGTGGCCGAAAATTAGAGTTCGACTGGCAGAGGAAAAGTGTCCGGTAAACGTTAGGAGGCTACTCGATAGCTATCTCAGCTGCAGAAAGGTCAAAGTAAGATATGCCGGGGAAGAAAGCACGCGAAACACCACGAAAGGTTGCGTGCAAGGGTCTATTGGCGGCCCAATTCTCTGGAACCTGCTTCTCGACCCACTATTGCGAGGACTTACTGATAGAGGATACTACTGCCAGGCTTTCGCCGATGACATAGTATTGGTCTTTGACGGCGATACAGCGCTGGAAATTCAGGGACGGGCTAATGCCGCTCTCGACTATGTGCAGCAATGGGGTGTAAGAAACAAGCTAAAGTTTGCGCCTCATAAAACCTACGCTATGGTCCTTACTAGGAAATTGAAGTACGACACCCCTTTGCTGTCCATGGGGGGGATCGGCATTAGCATGTCAAAAGAAATTAAAATATTGGGGCTGATCATAGATGACCGCCTAACATTCAACAGTCACGTGGCGGCTCAGTGCAGGAAGGCGATAGCCGTATACAAGCAGCTAGCCAAAGCTGCCAGAGTTAGCTGGGGTCTCAATCCCGACATTATTAGGAACATATATGTTGCGGTTATTGAACCAATAGTGATGTATGCGGCGGCGGTATGGGCACCTGCAGTTAAAAAGTTAGGGATAAAAAAGCAGCTCAACATGGTGCAACGAGGATTCGCACAGAAACTCTGCAAATCGTATCGCACAGTCTCTCTGCACTCGGCACTGGTGCTGGCCGGGATACTGCCTCTCGACATCCGAGTGCAAGAAGCAGCCGCTCTGTACGAGGCCAAGAGAGGGTTATCTCGGACAGTGCTAGGAGATAGAGAGACCGATAGTGTGGTTAGTTTTGCGGAGGTACCTCATCCAGCTGTGCGCATGGCTTTGGACTTCGTATGTTTGGTAGACGAAAACCTTGTTGACAGGTACAATGTGCAGACGGTGCGTATATTCACCGACGGCAGCAAACTGGAGGGGAAGGTCGGAGCCGCACTTTCCGTATGGAACGGTGAGGCCGAGACTCGGACCCGAAAGTTATGCCTGTCCGCGTACTGCACAGTCTATCAGGCAGAACTCCTGGCCATACGCGAGGCAACAAACGAAATTCTCAAAGGGGCGGCGAGAAGTTATGGGGTATACAGCGATTCGAGGGCAGCGCTCGAAACAATTGTGAACCATGGCGCCTTGCACCCCCTGGCCGTGGAAGCGCGGGAGAACCTGCGGAAAGCCTTCTCCCAGGGCAAAGATGTTTCTTTGTTTTGGGTGAAGGCACACGCAGGCCTTCAGGGCAACGAGAGGGCAGACAAACTGGCCAAGGAGGCAGCACTCTGTTCAAAGAAAAAGCCAGATTACGACCGGTGTCCGTTATCATACATAAGGAGGCGGATACGTGACTTATCCGTAGCCAAATGGGACGAGCGATACCAAGAAGGAGACACCGCGTCCACAACTAAACTATTCTTTTCAAGTGCGTCCGACGCTTATAACATCGTTCGGAAAATCCAGCCGGTGGGTCTGCTTACGCAAATCCTCACGGGGCACGGCGGGTTCGCCCAGTACCTGAACCGCTTCAGGTGCCGGGATAGCCCGTCATGCGTCTGTGACCCGATGAAGGAAGAAACCGTCCCTCATTTGCTGATAGAGTGTCCTATGTTTACAAAAAAACGCTATGATCTCCAACAAAAAACGGGAATAGACTTAACAGTAGATAATTTAAAACTATATATTAGTAGAAAAGAAAATTATAAGTTGTTTCTAAGCTATTGTTCTGAAATAGGTAGAATAGTCAATGAAAGAAACAAGGATGTATAGGACTGCTTAGAATATAATTATATAAACATTATATTATTTAAGCTAACAAAGAAATAGATGTAAAATTAGTGTGTAAGCAATGGTTTGGGAGTAGAATATTAAGAAAATAGCTATTTATAACAAAGTCAACCAGTACAGCGTTGTATCATAGTAGTAATGAGATGTGTATATTTTATCTATAGTTATGTAGTTATTAAACATAGATCTAAGGTGTTAAATAAAATAAAAGCAACAAAAAGCCCTGAATAATAATATCAGGGGAGAGCTAGAACACCCTGTGATGACGGGTGCCTTTAACAAAAAAAAAAAAAAAAAAAAAAAAATAACCTAACCTAACCTAACCTAACCTAACCTAAACCTAACCTAACCTAACCTAACCTAACCTAACCTAACCTAACCTAACCTAACCTAACCTAACCTAACCTAACCTAACCTAACCTAACCTAACCTAACCTAACCTAACCTAACCTAACCTAACCTAACCTAACCTAACCTAACCTAACCTAACCTAACCTAACCTAACCTAACCTAACCTAACCTAACCTAACCTAACCTAACCTAACCTAACCTAACCTAACCTAACCTAACCTAACCTAACCTAACCTAACCTAACCTAACCTAACCTAACCTAACCTAACCTAACCTAACCTAACCTAAACCTAACCTAACCTAACCTAACCTAACCTAACCTAACCTAACCTAACCTAACCTAACCTAACCTAACCTAACCTAACCTAACCTAACCTAACCTAACCTAACCTAACCTAACCTAACCTAACCTAACCTAACCTAACCTAACCTAACCTAACCTAACCTAACCTAACCTAACCTAACCTAACCTAACCTAACCTAACCTAACCTAACCTAACCTAACCTAACCTAACCTAACCTAACCTAACCTAACCTAACCTAACCTAACCTAACCTAACCTAACCTAACCTAACCTAACCTAACCTAACCTAACCTAACCTAACCTAACCTAACCTAACCTAACCTAACCTAACCTAACCTAACCTAACCTAACCTAACCTAACCTAACCTAACCTAACCTAACCTAACCTAACCTAACCTAACCTAACCTAACCTAACCTAACCTAACCTAACCTAACCTAACCTAACCGAACCTAACCTAACCTAACCTAACCTAACCTAACCTAACCTAACCTAACCTAACCTAACCTAACCTAACCTAACCTAACCTAACCTAACCTAACCTAACCTAACCTAACCTAACCTAACCTAACCTAACCTAACCTAACCTAACCTGTCATCATCAGCTGCAGGAACGAAGAGGAGAGGAGTAAGGTCCGGAACAAATTAAAAACAGCAGACGAACAGCTGGACGTACAGGACGTCAAAAACCAGGACCCTCTTGTCATCCTCAGAGACGTCCTAAAATACAATAAGGATGAGGATATTGTGAAAGCCCTGAGAGTGCAAAATGCTTCCCTCTTCTCAGGACTTGCAGCTGAGGATGAAAAAATAGAAGTAAAATACAAGAAATCCGCTAGGAACTCTCTTATGTGCCACATAGTCGCAAGGGTGTCTCCCAAACTCTGGAGACGCATGATGGAGGTGTCTGCTGTGTACATAGACATACAACGTATTAGGGTGGAAGACCAGTCCCCTTTGGTGCAGTGCTCAGGATGTCTGGGCTATGGGCACAGCAAACGCCTCTGTACAGTAAAAGAAAGAGAAGAAACATGCGCCTACTGCGGTGGAACTCACCAGCGCAGAAATTGCCCGGATGTGCTCGCCAACGCCCCCCCCACTTGCTGCAATTGCTCTAGAGCAAATCTGGAGGCGACCGGACACAATGCATTTAGCATGGACTGTCCGGTACGACGCAGGTGGGATGCGTTGGCTAGAGCAAAAGTAGCATATTGCTAAGGGCTCCCCCGCAGAAACAGGGAGCAGTCCTACCACCGGGACCAAGGCGTATCCGATTGTGCAGGCTAATCTCCAAAGGAAGGAACTGGCGACCGCTGAGTTGTTCGGGGTTGCCGAGGAAAGGAAGGCGGCAGTAGCCCTAATCCAGGAGCCGTATGTAGGCAGCATACGGAGGATGCGAGACTATCGTGGGGCGCGTATATTCCAGGCGTCGGAAGACGGAAGTGGAACTGTAAAGGCCGCAATAGCGGTCTTCTAGCGGTCTTCGGACAAGACCTCGATGTCATACAGTGTCCGGAACTCACCACTCACAACATCGTAGTGGTGAGGATCCGAACCCGCGCCTGGAACCTCGCGGTGGTCTCCGTCTACTTCGAGCCGGACAAGCCTATAGACGGCTACCTCGAGCACCTTCGAGTGATTCAGCGGACGCTAGGACCCCGAGGCCTGCTCATCGGAGGGGATGTAAACGCAAAGAGTTCCTGGTGGGGGAGTAACACCGAGGACAATAGAGGAGAGGAGCTATGTGGCACACTAGAGGAGTTGGATTTGCAGGTGCTCAACAGCGGCACTACACCTACGTTCCATACCATAAGAGGCGGTAAAATATTCAGCAGTCACGTTGACCTCACTGTTTGCTCAGCGGATCTAATCGACTACGTGGAGGGTTGGCAGGTAGACGTCGGAATGACGAGCTCGGATCACAACGGCATTGTATTTAACATTCGGCAAATTAAATCCACCGGCATCAACGTCCAAACAACAACCAGGCTCTACAATACCAGAAAAGCTAATTGGACCCAGTTTCGTGAGAAACTGGAACAATTAAAAATAGATAACAAAATTAATAAACACGAAATAGAAAATATAACAAATAAACATAATTTAGAAATCATTGTAGAGTCGTATTTAGAAATAATTAAAACATCTTGCGAAAAAAGTATACCAAAAAAGAAGACATATAAAAAACTTACATTGCCGTGGTGGTCCGAAGAACTCGCTGCGTTGAAAAAGGAAGTTGCCACCAAGAAGAGAAGGATTCGCTGCGCCGCACCGGTTCGTAGGGAACATGTCGTTGATGAGTACCTGCAAAAGAAAGATGAGTATGAGAGGAAAGCCAGATGCGCCCAGATCCAAAGCTGGAAGGATTTCTGCACCAAGCAGGATAGGGAGGGGGTCTGGGAGGGTATTTACCGTGTGATGGGAAGAACCGCGAAAAGGCAGGAGGACGTAGCCTTGGTCAAAAACGGCGTAACGCTGAACCCCGCCGAATCTGCATCGCACCTGGCTGAAACCTTTTATCCGGAGGACTTATTCGAGTTAGACAGCCAAGACCATAAGGACACCCGGAAACTCGCACAGCGGGTAAACGACCGAGTCCATGATGAGGTGCATGACCCGCCGTTTACAGCGCACGAGATGATGACCGCGGTGTCCAGCTTCAACCCGAAGAAGGCGCCGGGTGCGGATGGTTTTACGGCGGACATCTGCCGTCGTGCCATTCTCCAGGACCCTGATGCTTTCCTTGCTCTGGCCAACAAGTGTCTCACCCTGGGCCACTTCCCTAATAAATGGAAGGAGGCCACGGTAGTGGTGTTGAGGAAGCCGGGCAAGGACTGTTATCAGAGCGCCAAATCTTACAGGCCTATAGGACTTTTGCCTGTACTGGGAAAAGTCCTGGAGAAAATGGTAGTAGCAAGGCTCCAGTGGCACCTAGTACCGAGGCTCAGTACTCGCCAGTACGGCTTTATGCCCCAAAGGAGCACCGAGGACGCCCTCTATACTCAAGTGAACCAAATTAAAGCGGAAGTTAAGTCAAAGAAGCTGGTAACGCTCGTCTCACTGGATATAGAGGGTGCCTTCGACAGTGCATGGTGGCCGGCTATTAGAGTCAGACTGGCTGAGGAAAAGTGCCCGGTCAACATCAGGCGGCTGCTGGACAGCTACCTCGACGGCAGATGTGTAAAATTAAGGTACGCTGGGTCAGAACACCACAGACCTACACAGAAAGGCTGCGTCCAAGGGTCCATTAGTGGACCCATCCTTTGGAATATCCTCCTAGACCCTCTCCTTAAGGGTCTGCACGAACGGGGCGTCACCTGCCAGGCGTTTGCGGATGACGTGGTTCTGCTGTTCGCCGAGTATACAGCGCTAGAGGTGCAGCGACGTGCCAATGCCGCCCTCGACTTTGTTCGGGGGTGGGGTGTTAAAAATAAATTGAAATTCGCGCCACACAAGACCTGCGCCATGCTATTTACGAACAAACTGAAGCATGACACCCCGCTCCTGAGCATGGGCGGGGTCGACATTGGCATGTCCCCGAGAGCTGAGGATTTTGGGGCTTACTATAGACGATAAGCTGACATTTAAACACCCACGTCAGCAACGTCTGTAGGAAGGCCCTAAACATCTACAAACAGCTCTCGAGAACAGCGAAGATAAGCTGGGGGCTGCACCCCGAAATAGTACGCACCATATACACGGCGGCAGTAGAGCCGGTCATCACATACGCTGCAGCAGCATACGCGCCCGCCACCGAGAAGCTCGGGGTCCGCAAGCTCCTCAACGCTGTGCAGAGAGGATTCGCGCAGAAAATCTGCAAATCGTACCGCACTGTCTCCCTGAACTCGGCCCTGTTACTGGCCGGGTTACTGCCTTTGGACCTCCGCATCCAGGAAGCAGCTCGTTTATACGAAGCTCGCAAAGGGTCAACCCGGCTAGTGCTGGGAGACCGGGAGGTAGAACGTGTGGTGGGATTTGCAGAATTACCGCATCCGGCTCTGCGTATGGACATGAGTTTCCAGAGTCTGGACGACCAGAGCCTGGTAGACCAGCATAACGTGCAGGACGCTCCGTATTTTTACAGACGGCAGCAAGATACAGGGCAGGGTCGGTGCCGCGCTGTCCATGTGGGACAGCCGGGCCGAAACCCGAAGCCGGAAACTGTGCTTGCCAGCGTACTGCACAGTCTACCAGGCCGAGCTCTTGGCCATATGCAGAGCTTCGAGCGAGATCCTCAAGTGCAGCGTGGGGAGCTTCGGGATCTACAGCGACTCGAGGGCGGCGCTGCAAACGGTGACGAACCCCGGGACTCTGCATCCCCTCGCGATCCAGGCACGCCCGCAACCTCAGCGAAGCCTTGACCCAGCGCAAAGATGTAACTTTGTTCTGGATCAAGGCCCACGCCAACATCGACGGGAATGAGCGTGCCGACTTTCTGGCGAAGGAGGCGGCGCTTTCGAGTCGGAGGAAGCCTGACTACGACCTGTGTCCGCTTTCATTCGTCAAGCGGGAAATTCGCAGCGGCACCCTTGACGAATGGAACCGGAGATATCAGTCGGGACAGACGGCCTCCGTCACGAGAGCGTTCCTCCCAAACGCGAGGGATGCGTATAGTTTGGTGCGAAAGATCCAGCCACAAGGAGTGCTAACGCAGATTTTAACGGGACACGGGGGGTTCTCCCAATACTTGCATCGCTTCAAGTGTCGGGAGAGCCCGTCGTGTATCTGCGACCCAGAGAAGGAGGAAGGAGTGTTGCATATTATTTTTGAGTGTCCAATATTCGGCTCCCGCAGACACGAGGCTGAACAACGCCTAGGAGCGCGAATCGCTAAGGGAGATGCACACACCCTTCTCGCCAATAAGGATACCAGGGCGCAATTTATTAAACTCGCAGAAGAAATATGCAAAATTGTGATAGAGAGAAACAAACAAGCCTAATTTGTTTCTCTCTATCATAACCAAAATATAAAGAAAGTAAAAATAAGAAATAGTAACGCAAAAAAACAGACAGAAAAAGGCTCTTGTTATGCAAGAGGGATAGCTGCATTCATCATTAAAAAAAAAAAAAAAAAAAAACCTAACCTAACCTAACCTAACCTAACCTAACCTAACCTAACCTAACCTAACCTAACCTAACCTAACCTAACCTAACATAACCTAACCTAACCTAACCTAACCTAACCTAACCTAACCTAACCTAACCTAACCTAACCTAACCTAACCTAACCTAACCTAACCTAACCTAACCTAACCTAACCTAACCTAACCTAACCTAACCTAACCTAACCTAACCTAACCTAACCTAACCTAACCTAACCTAACCTAACCTAACCAACTTTTTATCTCTTTATTCTTCGATTTGTTGTTTAAGTTGACTAGTTTATCGATAACGTTGTTATAATTCTGTGTTTTTATATATTGTTTATTTGACTTATTAGGACTTACGCTGTGCACCGCGTCTCTTGACCGGTACACTTAGTATTAGTGTATAGTAAAAAATATATCGGGTACTTACCTGCGCGCATCCTGCCGCTCGCCGCACGACGTAAATAGAGTCTTCGCCACCCGGTTACACCTGAAAGAAATAAGACTTAGGTTAGTTATATACAACTTATACAAATTTACTTAGGATAGGACACATAAAAATCTTTTATTTTTATTTATCTTTGCTTCTTTACCGGTAACATAAACGACTGTGTTAAACAAAATACAACTTGTACAAATTTTAGACAGGACAAATAAAAATATTTAAATATTATTTTATTTCATTTTGCTTCATTTTATTGTTTTATTCAATTTTAGGGTGATTATCCTTAATCTTCTTTGTGTTATAACGTCGTGTGTCATTTTACAACACACTAAACCTGACTTGATTTAAAACAAATCCTGTGACTTGTAAGCAATGTTTGGGTTCAGAACACCTGCCAAGAGAGCTATGGACACTTCTCCGAGAACCGAGAGCCAATTAGACGAAAGGGCAGGACCCTCGAGCTCACCAACACAGACATCAAAAGTGAGACGCAGCATAGATGAATGGGAGGTAGGAAAAGTGGCAGGTAAAACGTCGCCTGTAAAGTCGCCGAGCAAAATTGCTCCCGGCGCCCCTACTAAACCAAAGGGCAAAACCGCACCAACTGGAACTAAAGCACCAACGCGCCGTTCATCAACAGAAGCGCTGACTCCATCGCCGACAGTACTCAAACCTAAGTACGCAACACGAACCGCGGAAGCTAGAGCCAACCTTGTCAAGGCCAAGACGCTCCTTGGTCAGTCAAAAAATCTAAAGGCAGATATCAAGACGGACGTAACAACGGCGATTGAGAGACTGTACCAGTTGGTCAAGGAAGGGGAGGGGAATAAGAAGCTGCAGGAAACAGTGAATACTATAACGGAATCACAATTACAGACGGTAGATAACAGAGGTAAGGAAAACGAAGGCCAACTGACGAGAATGATGGAAGAACATATTAAAGCAATACAAGAAAATACGGAAAAGTTGAGAAAGCTGGAAAAGACATTGGAAGACCAAAGACAGGAGACCAGCAGGAACACCTACGCCAGTGTGACAGCCAGAGAGCCCAGAAGGCAACCCCAGGAGCAAAGAACCCTACACTCCATGGTGATCGCGTCAAAAGACACTACAGAGACGGGGGAAGAGGTCCTAGGGCAGATAAGAGAGGCAGTTAATGCGAAGGAAGGCTGGGTCACAATCGACCGCGTCAGGAAGGCCAAGGATCGCAAAGTGATAGTGGGATGTAGGACAGAGGAGGAGAGAGCAAAAATTAAGGAACGGTTGACCAGTTCAGGGGGAAATCTGATCGTGGAGGAAATGAAAAACAAAGATCCGTTGATCGTATTGAAAGATGTACTAAGGTACAACACAGATGAGGATATAGAAAAGGCGATCAGAACACAGAATGTTGACATATTCTACAACCTCAACAAAGGAGAAGACAGATTACAAATAAAATACAAAAAGAAATGTGAAATTTCACCAAACACATCCCAAATCCCCTTTTGGCAAAAGTTAACACATTTAAAAAATTCCGTTCCTATTCTTAAAAGAGTTCCCCGAGGTGCAAGGCCTACTGTTGCTCATCATTTAGCCCATTGTGTAGGTCTTGTTGTCCGGGAGAATTCGATATCGGCCTGGGAACATTTGCTTACCTTCCCTTATAGAGTTTTATACATAAAAAAAACATAATAGTACCCAAAAATCTTTGACAACCCAAATTAAAGAGAATTGCCTTAATACTACGACTTATTTCGATCC
>CAWLEN010000150.1:0-15560 GCA_963859945.1 Euplagia quadripunctaria | reverse complement strand
TGTCTGTCTCCGAAAACGCTGCAATTATATATACATAATTAGTTAGTTACAAATCGAGTTAATTAAAGTGTGTTAAAAATTATGATGATACAAGATGTAAGAGAAAACCTTATACAAACGTCTTTGGATACTTATCAAAAAATTCTAACTATTTTGAACTCAGAATAGTAATCTGAAAACATTATTTTGGTTTTCGGTACACTGCCTTTACACCCTGTATACGAGTAATATTGATTTATATAAAAATATAATATTGCATTATATTATCACTTTATCAATGGCATATGCCTTTACAGACAAAAAACCCACACAAAAAAGACGATTCATTAAAAATGAACGTCACTTACAGGGTTGATGGAGCGGAGTTTTGTCATGCCTCCGATGTCTTCTCGACCTCATCATGGACGGCGCCTCCATATACTCGTTCGCTTCTTTTATCTGTAATAACAAACTTTATTTACTTACCATACTATTACGAAATTTTAAAAAAAAGGAAAGTGCCCTAAAATTTATTTATATAGGGATCAATGACTCAAAACTCATATATATGCGAATGAAACTCACTTAATTAATCCTTTTAACGACTTGCAGATTTTGTACCATATAATTATGTCCCTTATTGTTTTATATTAATACTTTTATTAATCTTTATAATTTTGTTAACATATTCAATTCGTTTTGTAACACTGCTACTAACACATTTATTTTTTTTTTAATTAATGAAAATTTTATTGCAAGAAACATGGATAAAAATATATTACAATACTGATGCAATGCACGGCATGTTTCGCCTATAGTAGGCATACGAATATTAACTTATTAAATTATAACAAAACAAAATACATTTATCTTAGGCAGATACATTATGCTATCGATTTATCTAATTGTAAAAAAATTATAATTTCATTTTTATTGGATTAGATTGTTTAATTCGTAAGTATATAAACGAACAAGTCCACAAATAAATAGAAACACAAATATGTATAAATAGAATAGAAAATGTCAACAAATTCAATAGGTAATAGGTAGTAGGTAGGTAATCGCTTTTTAATTATTTCCAAAATTGATTTATCTCTCTTCTACATAATTATCCACTGATTCGTCAACAACAAACAATACACATAAACGGTAATTTGAAGTCAAGAAATTAATTTACACAATAGAAGCATTTAGCTATTAGCCACTTCCTCAATTCCACTTTTAGTTAGTCACATTTAGTTTTAGAGTGCCATGAGGGAGCTGAAAACGGAAAACTGTATAACAGGTGAATCTAATCTTAGCGTGTTTGGCTATTATTTATTTCAGTTTTTACATTAAATGATAAATGTACGAAAGTATTAAATTTGTACGTTTATAAGAACAATGTAATTGTGAGAGTTCTTTTTGAATTCGAAACGAGCCAAGCGTGAACGCGCAATGTAGTTAGAGTGCGACATGCAGATAGAGGGCACATTTAGTTTTAGAGTGCTCCCTCATGACTTTAGGAATGTGGTTATAAATTTTAATAGTCATCATCAGACTCTTTTGGTGGAGGCTACTTTTACGTACTTCAAATTGTGAGTTTTGTGGGATCTCTTTGCTCATATTTAGATGTTTCACTTACTTTAGTGAACAAGTGAGTATGGTTTACAACAAACCGTCAATATATATATATCGAAGCCAACGTTAATACATCTAGTCTCTGAGAGAGTGGTCTACACATGTCTAAATGGCCAATGCCACATACTGCTACTTTTCTATATCGGTTGAGTTACCCCACAGTAATATGCCGTATTTGAGGACCGAACAAACATGTCCGTGATATGCTGTAAGAGCAGTTTTTTTTGTTTGTTGTATTTCTTAGCTGTCGGAGGGCAAATACAAAACTTTCTTTCTTCTTTCTTTGTAATAGAGCAAGTACGTACAAGTTACCTTGCACTTTCGCCTATTTTAATATTTGCATGCTTCCTTAAAGAGTTTGATTAATATCTGTTCAATCTTTCGAAACTCGGAATGTCTATATACTCTATATGGACATTCCGGGTTTCGAAGATTTGAATTCAATCTGGAAACTCCAGTTTGAGTCCATTTCTGATGTAGAGCACTAGTGTACCCATCTAACCACAACCATCATAAGGCTGGTGTGAATGAAACTTAGGCTACTAAATACTGAGAATGTTAATGAAATGTCCGAACTTGTTTAGAAATATCAGTATAAAAAAAATCACAAGGTACGGATACCGGCCCGAGACGTTCTACTCTGTCAACGAATTCTTGAATTATCCTATCAAACAGTAAAAATATTGATATAAAGTTGTTAACTAAGCAGCATTCCATATTTGTCTCCCATAGTTTTAAGGCCCTTTTGCATGCTGTCCTGACGGCTAAATAGGCGGTAAACATTGTAAACCTAACAACTCTATATATACTAACCCTATTTATGGCAAATAAAGAATTTTAATTTGAGCGTGACGTGAGAAATAAACTATCGTACAGTACAATAGTAAAGTATACGGAAGCCGAATGATACATGCGAACCCAATAGCATCGACTGACGAACCAATTACGTGCAACGTCAGCGTGGTCAACGTCATATCGACGGCGTTTTGCTCTCGTTGAGTTTTGTTTCGTTTGCTAAGTTACCTGTGCATACTGCGCGTCGAGCTCAGTCTCGGAGCTGACCCCCGAGGGGTGGTGGTGGCCGCCGGCCGCGCCGCCCGCGTGGGTCCAGCCCGTGCGTTGCGACTATACAACAAAAACATACATTATAAATTTGGTTAATTGTTTTTGGGATGGGTTCACTTGGTGGAATATCACGTGTAATTCTACGATTTTGGATTATTTACATACAGCAAAAACATAGTTGAAAGACCTGTTGATCTAGAGGTTAGATGTCCTGACAGCTGAGCCAGAGGTCGTGAGTTCGATTCCTAACCAGGACAAATTTTTAATTGCGCTGACTTAGAAGCTTGATTTTTTTACAGATACAAGGGACCGCAGACATAAGTATTTGGTATTAATTTCAACTTGATGCGTCCACGGGTTCCTGAGAAAAAGGGTCTTGTCAGACAAACAGACAGACGGACAAATGATCCTATAAGGGTTCCTTTTTTTCCTTTTGAAGAACGCAACCCTAAAAATTGGATCAGTTGTTTTTTCTATGTAAAAACGACTGCGAAAAGCTACAGGCGTCCAGGATATATGTTGGGCTGTCATGAATGGAAAGTCCTTGAAATGAACCAAAACATTTAAAACTTAATGAATTATCGACCAACAATCGATCTCTAGTACTTATAACTTCTTGTTAAGTTTAAGAGCTCCTTTAAAACAAAGAAGTTTATATGTATTATATTTCATAAAGTATTTTACTAACCTTTCTGTCCCTGGAGTGTGCTGGGGGTCCGATTGTGATGTGTTGTAGCGCATCACTGACCATTGTGTAATTGTTCATGTCTAATTTACCCGGTTGCTATAAACAATAAAATTAAAATTAGTATAATTATTTTGGTATGGCAACAAACTCATCGAGATGTACTTGGTTGTATCAAAAATCTAAGTTTAAATTTAAATAGTATTCGAAAGAATTTCATTTCATCTAAACGAAAATGGACGTGACACTATTGATGTTGTAAGTATTTACTTATATGCATCGATAATCTCTTATCAGAAAGGGCCTCCGACATAGAAATGTTATGAGTGAAATTATTAAAGTTTTCTGTCACTTGGAAATCAAAGTGTGTGTGTGTGTGTAAATGTAATTGTATTGGAAAGTCCAGTCGTGCGTCGGAGCTGACACACGCACACTTTTTTTTACTATTGTCAATATTAGGTATTAGATTCCAGTTGCTTTTACGTTTACTGCAATTTAATTTTAATATTTCGCTGCAAAAGTTTTTCGACACTAATATTTTCATCATCATAAAAATAGAAATGTATGTGTGTACATATTATGCACATACACATCACATAGGCACTAGCAATTACTTCTATTTAACTGGCGGCCAACACAACAAATTACTGAAGTATCGTTACAATGGCTATCTAGTTGGAAAGAATTAGATTTTTCGAAAGTTAAATTGATTACATGGGTTTTAATTTTTTTTTAGCTAGATAATAGCGTCAGAAATAACATCATAAGTTTAAAGGGCAATCCGAGGTCAGACAGGCAGTCAAAAAATTGGCAAAAATCGTAAAAATATACACAGTTTTTCACAACGAATGTTTTGTCTAGTGAATATATTTACAACCATGGCAAAAGATATCGTATGGACATATTTTATATGGACGCCTCGCCTAGAGTTTAAATGTGATTCATACATTCCTACTGCTACTGACGTTTAAAAATTATAAAACAACAAATAAAATTTTAAGCCCAAAGCTGCAGGATCGAGTTTTTTTTTTTAAAGTAATACCTTCAGCGTCTGCGAGTGTCTGACCCTCTGTTGAGGAGCGTGCGGACGCGTCCGGCCCGTTGTGAACGCGCGGTGGCCGTAGCTAGCCGGCTGCCATAACCCACCACCGTCTGTAGTACACAAATAAAAAAATTGGATTACCGAACTCGACTGTTGAAATATGGTTCTTTGCCCCAAAACCACCCTAATCTAATTATTACATTAATGTACAATAAAAATAAGATGCTCAGTGCAAATATACATATATATGTCAATTGGCGTTTGTCGGTTATTATGTATGTCCATTTACGAAAAGAAAATATCTTTACGGAACCCAAACACACTATGCTTACTTTAGGTTTTGCAAAGCTCTATTTAATATGTTTCAGAATATTTTATTAAATTACTAGCAGTTCCCGCTCGGCTTCGCTCGCATGTACATATTTATATATTTTGCGCGGAACCCTTATTCTTTTTCCAAAATGAACGTGGCCTAAGTTACTCCTTATACCACCAGCTATCTGCCAGTAAAAGTTCCGTGGAAATCGGTCCACCGGTTCCGAAGTTTAGCCGGAACAAACAGGCAGACAGATAGACACGGCAGACAGAAATTTTAAAAACTGATTTTCTAAAAAGACTATTATTTTAACATTACAAACAGACACTTCAATTTTATTTATTTGTATTGATTTGATATTATTTTACCTAACCTATTATTACAAGCGGTAGAACATGGTCAATTCCGACCTGATGCGTATATCAGATAACAATGGCTTTAATAAATAGCTATAGCAAATAGTAATTTTAAATTTAGAAAACATCAAATGCCACAGAAAAGTAGACTTCCATGGATTTTGTAAAAAAGGGGTATCTTATTTTCTATTATACATCAATGCTCACTAAATTTAAATATTATTATTATTAACACTACTAATCTAAAAAAACATAACATTCTTAAAAAACCTACAAAAAAATTAAGTAAAATTTGTAAACAAAACTATTGCTACACTATAATAAACATGCAAAATAAGTAACAATACATTCGACAAAACAAAATTAATATAAATATAACGAAAATGGTGTAATGAACATTATATTGTATATCTACACACAAAATTGTACCGTAAGTTAATGTGCTAATGTTTAAAATCGTTTGTCATGCAATCACCTGACTCGTGCGTGCTGAGTGAGTCCTCCGAACAGTTGAGATCCGCTGCGTCATAATATTGTAATGTTCATTTTTGGTAAAAATAATATTTTTACACTTTGTAACGGTAACAAAAATCCTTCCACTATTTAGAAACATCATCACACTAGATACACATTAATCGTGATAATTGTATTACCGCCAAGTTGGTACGATACAAGGAACGTGACTCCTTCGGCTTTTTTTTTTAAATCATTTTTGTGTGCGAATCCGACTCGCACTTAGCAGTTTTATTTTGTAATATTCATAATACAATCTCTAGCTAACTTAACATAGGATTATTCTAACATATTTGGAGACGTTTAAGTTTCAAAAATCTTTGGCCTGGTTCTAAAACATCAGGACATTTAGTTTTTTTTTTCCGGATATCAGGATATTTATTAGTAATAGTATTCTTTATTGTGGATCATAGGTAGGTGCATAATACAGATGTTATGGTTTATATTGTCTAGAACATCTGTCCCGCCCATTGGACAAACAATAGTTACAGTCATTTGAATATGAATTGAATACATTAAATAATAGTATAAATTATGTCAATGTGTCACAGAAATTGTTAACAGGAAATAATAATGCAAAAATAGAGAATACTGAACACATCATGATTTGGGTATAAAGTAATGAAGCAGAGATTTATCAGATAAGTAATCCTTTGGCGTATAATACCATTTATTTATTAACAGGTCATAAAGTTCCTTTTTAAACACGGTTATTTTTTTAACCATTCTGATATCTCTCTCGGAATATTGTTGAAAATGGGCGTAGCTGTACAGAATATACTTTCATGCATCAGATGAGTCTTGCTAGCGACTATGTGCAATTTATCCTCATACCTTATAGGCTTACGGTAGTTAAATAGCTCAGAATTCTTTTTGACAAATATTGAGACCTCCAGAATGTATAGACTTGGTAAAGATCAAATGTTAAGTTTTTTAAAATATGATACACACGATCCGGTTTCCTGCAGATTGAACATAGCCCTTATACAGCGTTTTTGTGCTATAAATGCCCGGCCTTTGTCTGTACTATTATTACCCCAAAATATTATGCCGTATCTTAGGGTTGAACTAACATAGCCATTTGTTTGTATTGAAATATATATACATACATTTTTGGGGCGCTGCTGCCCCGATCCCGTGGGAATATAGGGATAAAAAGTAGCCTATATGTTAATCCAGGTCTCCAGCTATCTACATACCAAGTTTCATCGCAATCGGTTCAGTGGTTTTTGCGTGAAAGAGTAACAAACATCCATACATCCATCTATCCATCCATCCATCTAAACTTTCACATTTATAATATTAGTGGAATAATATCACCCAGTATTTATTGAAATATATATGTAGCAAATGTACCAATTACCAAAAACAAACAACATTTAAAATGAAGTCTAAAAGAACTATTAAAATGAAGTCTAAGAGAACCAATTCTAATATTACACTCAATTTTTTGAGGAGGATATTATAATAATTTATTTCGACGATATGACTATCATATTATTGCCAAGCGATATTCGACTGAAATGAATTAGAATATTATGATTTCGACAGAAAGTAAGTCATGTTTTCCTTTAATCAAGTGTTTATTTAAAAAAATATATACTCAGTATATTCTCACTTTATAACAAAAACATAATTATACTGTCCAAATTAGCACCAGGCCACAGACATTTACCTCGGGATAACATTTATTTAGGGGAAAGTAAAAAAACATCAATTTCTAATAGTAATTAAAAATAACTTACGTGATAGATCTGCGTGCATCCTGTGGTCCGGTGGTGCGGGCTCCGGCGGTGTACTGGGCGGAGGATATACACTAAAACCTATTTATAAAAAAAAACAGTCAGTCGTAGGACTGCACGTCAGATGTGAAAACATAACTTCACAATAAATATTACACACACACAGGTTAAAAATAAAAAGTAGGTAATAACATATCTAAATGTATATATAGGGTACACTGGAAGTTCTGCGCTCCTGGCCGCTCATAAATGTTTGAATTTAAAATCTTATATTTTTAAAATATAAGAAACTCAGCTCCGTCTTACGAATTTTCGATCAGGTCACGTCCTGACGCGAGTTTTTTACCCATCCCGAAAAGTGCACAACGCCGCTAAAGAAGTTAATAAATAAATGTATGATATTCAATTAAATTTCGTCTTCAACAGACTAATTCTTAAACAGATATTTGTTGGAGGGACATAACACCCGTTCCTCCACATTATAATAAATGAAACAATCATTGAAATCTCTTAACAATTGACGAAGATATCGCGTATAAAAATAAATATCCTAACTAATTATTATACTTGCGTAAGTGAGTTTGTTTGTTTGTTACACTTTTACGTCTTAACTACTCTATCGATCATCATGAAATTTTGCATATACGTTAGGGGTCGTCCATTAATCACATAATGTTTTTTAAGCACTATTTTTAACCCCCTCCCCCTGGAGATACGTGGTGAGGTTTTAGACTTACCCTGCCCCCCTAGCAAAATCAAGTGTATTTTTTAGTCCAAAATATATTGAAAATTTTCAGAATATTTTCTTTAAATACACATATAATAACGGGTGCTACGAAAAAAAAAATTTATGTGATATCTCACTACACCCCTCGTCCCTTGTGATATTTCTTGATTTTTTCCGAACCCTCCAACCCCCACTTTCGAGCCTCACGTGGTTAATGGACAATCCATTACCAGAAGTACAGTAACGGGCATACGGTAGAACCAGAAAAAAAGTACTGTTTCCGACGAGATTTATACGAGCGGAGCCACGGGCGACAGCTAGTATTCCATATAAGAACATCCTCATTTTTGGAATTCGGTTAATAACAAACAAAATAATTGAATACCCCTCACAAATAATAATAAACTCGAATTATAGGATATATTTGAGATATTTATATAAATGAAATAAAGATTTTTTGTTTAAAATTGAATTCAACCTTTCAAGAAGCCTCTATTTTTTGAGTTATTCAACGTGTCACTGTATTCTGAGTCGATGTCAGCTCTCGAATCGGGTCCAATCAGCAGGTCCAGTGAGTTGGTCAATTTGTGTTCCCTCCTGGTAAAAAAAAAAAATAGATGCCTAAGTCATCAAGTCATATTTTAGGGTCTTAGAGTAGACCCCGTAAATCACTAACAATTTTAGGAAAATTCGTGATTTTAAATGCAGAAATCTTGTTTTGAATATGACAAATTAAACAGGAAAATTGATCGATATAGCTAATTTGTAAGAGAAGGGGCTGACATGAATGAAACTATAGGTTAATACTGGTGAAAGAGGAATAACGAGACCCCTGGTATGGAATGGAAATTGTATGAGGAGTAAAATTAATAAAAACGTTACGTTTTCTGTTACTTTGACATCATGTGTATAAAAGTGTAACTATACCAAGAATGTTGATGGAATTTTTGGATGGACCAAATTTTTTCGAAAATGTTTAAATGAAAAAAAAACAAAATCATTGAAATTGACATAAAAATTCAAAATATTTTGTTTAGAAATGGACACCTACACCACGAAACGCACATTCCGACATACCATCTTACCGTTAGCCCCGGTGAGATGATGACCAGTGGGGGTTTCCACACGTAAAAAAAAAAAACGCATATTCCGAAGAAAAAATAATTTCAAACAGTTTTTTACAAATTTCACTTTTTTCAAGCTATTCAATTCAACTAACTATTTGTCGGTTACACAAAGGTAACGGCAAAAGGTCGGTTAAAAAAAAGGTTCGGTCTCCTATATATTGCTATACCCTATTAGGGTCAAATGTGATACTACATGTAAATTATTAGCATCTTTATGTGGCATATTTGATGCAATAAATGATTTAGTAAGTACACATAACACTCCTAATATTTGACCACACCTTTTTGTATCGCCTTGTGCTAAATGAATAATAGTGAACGGTCTCAGATTTACGATTCACGAACGTATAAGAGTGGAAAAAATATTAAAAGTAAATTAAAGAAAAAAAAATTCGCTGATTGAGGTCGAATTGCAGCCACTAGGGAACACAAATATGAATAAACAAATCATCTAAGAATTTAAAATGATGAGTTCAGTGAATGTATAAGTTCGGTGCCGTTACTTCTGTAATAAGTTCGACTTACATATGGTTGAGATGGTAGGAGTGGTTCCTGGGCGGCGGCGCGGGCCGGGCGGCGGCCACGTCGGGCAGGTTGTGCGGCTGCTCCATGCGGAAGGCGCGCTCGATCTCGCCCTTGCGCTCCCACACCTCCTTGAAGAACGGCGTGTAGAACGCGGCTGCCCAAACAACACTCTAATCACTCTACGACCTCACCCGACAATACTGGTGGAAGAGGAATAACGAGACCCCCGGTATGGAATGGAAATTGTATGAGGAGTAAAATTAATAAAAACGTTACGTTTTCTGTTACTTTGACATCATGTGTCTAAAAGTGTAATTGTGTGCATATGTAATTATATTGTATTGTAAAGTCAGAAAGAGAGGGGAGAGGTAGGGAGGGGAAGAGAGAGAGACGTATGTAAGTATGTATGTATAATATAATTTCTCGAAGCCATTAGTCTGAGCAGTGAACTGTAAGGCAAGAGTGCGCTACAAAAGATCAGAAATGGTTGAGGTAGCACTAGGCACTTAAAATACTAATAACAACTGTATTGACTGTGAATTAGATTCAGCGGAATACCAAATTCCTCAACAACTTGTTTTTGAGTCGGGGCCAAACTATTTTCAATTTATTTTACTGTCCTTATAGATACATCAGCAGTGTTTATTACAACCTTTCTTCTCTTTTTGAAGCAAAAGGGTACTTTGCTTTCTCCAATTTAGTGTGATTAATATTAAATACAATACATGAGACATGTAGAATCAAAGGCAGCTAAGTGCCACACATTCCAAAAATTAACTGATGATTTGGTTTTTTTTTTCAGTTTTTTATTTAAAACTAGTAAACAACGGCAGCCAAAACCAATAGCACACCACACACCCTGAATTTAAGATTTAGAACATATATGAACATTCCTAACTCAGACTAATTAAATGTTTTTTTTTTTGCTTCCTGAAAAGTTGATCGACGGACACTTAGCTACCTTTGATTCTATATGCCTCACATATATTCCACTTACTAAATTTAAATAACTCATAATAAAGGAGAATTTAGTAGGAATACTTACATTTATTCTCAGCGCTGGAAGTGTAAGTAGTGAAGTGAGCGCCGAGCCGGTCGGCGGTGGCGTTCCCCTCGGTGATGAGCGCGTGGCCCAGGTCCGTGCCGAAGAACGTGCTCGCCGCTGAACCGCCCCCGTCTGTCACCGCCACCATTTGGATGGGCAGGTTCGGGATGTTCATTGAGAAGGCACTGGCATAGAACAATTATCGATACATCAATAAAAATGAATAAAATCGATCGATCTGTTTGTAATGTTAGAATAATCGTTTTTTTTAAGCTCATATAGTTATTTGCACGATACCTATGCATAAAAATCACTTTTAAAAGTTTTTGTCTGTCTGTTTGTCCCGGCTACTCTCCGGAACGGGTGGACCGATTTCCACCAGGACTGACTTATTTATTAATTATTTTTATTTTGGAAAAAGGATTAGGGTTCCGAGCAAAATATATAAATATGTACACGCGAGCGAAGCCGCGCGGGAACTGCTACTATTTACATATAACAAAACACATGGACTGCACAGATGGAGCAAAAGTTAAAGTGGTCGCCTCGCCACTACGCCGCCTCGAGGCGACCACTTTAACTGTTCTCTCAACACTCGTGTTGAGCGTTCGATTCACACGCGGGACAAAAATCAGTGTGATCCACAAATATTTGTCCCGAGTCTTACGTGTTCTTTATGTCCGTTGTTTGAACGTTTGCGATACAGAAATCATTCTCATTTTTGCTGTTGAAGTCCAATACAGTTACTACTCGAATTTTGCGACCACAGAAATTTAATCAACTTAATCTGTAGATCATTTAAGGTGGCAAATAAGCATACTGCCAACAGGATGAATATGTATAGTGTTCAATAACCACACATTACACTGACGAAATTGTCAACACAATAAACTAATAAATAGATTGCGGTGTTGACAACATGCAGTGTGATTTTGAAAAAAGTAAATAAAAAATATGTTTAGCGACCTAACGACCTTCCATAATTGAGAAATACTTACTTCAACGTCGCTAAACTCGCTTTTCGTTTTGCCGAGTATATGAGTATGAATCCGTGGATCAGCTCCTCTCTAAACTGACTCGCGCCATGGAAACTTGATATTATTACCTGTAAGAAGAAACCATCAAAATTAGAATTTTAAAATGACTTAGTGCCTTGGATGATAATAGTTTCTTTTTAATTAAATAATTAGTAAAGTGTCAATTTGTCAATTGATAAATAAAAAGTGTAATTTCCAAAATCAAGTCCCAAGTTTTTGGAAATTAGGAAATTATCTTACAAAATATTTTAGGTAGCAATCAATGAAGATATTGGTCAATTTCAAAAATGGTCATTGGAGATAGAAGTCAATTTAAGAAAAGGTCACTGTGGTGTAGTGTGTTAAATTTAGGTAGCGGTCATTGAAGATATTGGTCAATGTAGGTGGTAGTAAATTAAGGAAATGGTCAATACAGGAACGGTAATTGTAGGTAGGGGTCATTGTATATATTGGTCAATTTAAGAAATGGTCAATGCAGCTGTAGGCTAATTACTTAATGGTCAATGTAGGTAATGGCCAATTTAGCATATGGTCATTGCAGGAATTGGTCAATTTAGATAATAGTTGATGTAGGTATTGGAAGATATAGCAAATGGTAATTTTAGGTAGCGGTCATTGTACATATTGGTCGCAATCGGTTCAGTAGTTTTTGCGTGAAAGAGTAACAAAGATCCATACATCCTCACAAACTTTCAGTTTAAATTTTAGTAGGATTATAACTGATCGGCCAATCTTATTATTGTATCTGGTACTATATCATTATTCTTTCTAATTTATAATTATTAAAAAAAGTTAAAATGTAGGTAACTAATTTAATTAAAATACTATTATTACGGCATGCAAAAGTACTTATTACTTTTCAATCCATGTACCTACATTGTGTAAAAAATAAATTAAATTAATAAAATTAAGTATTTATTGCGTATATCGCCTCTTTGCTTCAATAACGTGTTATCTTAAAAAATTACAGAAGAGTGTTTTTAACCCTTTAAAAAAATAATTGTGTCGAAACAAATATGTCGATATTATTTTTAGTATCGATATACAATTTATTATAAACTAGCAGCGCCCCGCGGTTTCACCCGCGTAAATCCTGATCCCGTGGGAATATCGGGATAAAAAGTAGCCTATGTGCTAATCCAGGTCTGCAGCTATCTACATACCAAGTTTTATCACAATCGGTTCAGTGGTTTTTGCGTGAAAGAGTAACAAACATCCATCCATCCGCTCATCTATCCATCCATCCAAACTTTCACATTAATAATATTAGTGGGATAGTGGAATTGCAATAGATAAACTATGTGAAAACTTATCAAACTCAAATATAAAAAAGATTTAAAAAAAATCGGGTAAAAAAAATCGGATTTATCACGTAATTGGAGCAAAGAAGCGATATGAGTTCTAATTAGTAACTGACCTCCACTTTTCTTTTGGAGTCACCGAGGAAAGTCTCGATAACGATAGACCGGTCACCGGTCAGGAAACATGCTCGGTGCAGCAGTAAAGGACTCAAGACACGTTCTGGAGAATACGGGTCGTCGCAAAACATACACACCATTATCCTGTAACAAAGACAAATTTACTTATTTAAAATGATATATTAATAATATGTAGTATTCAGGGCCATTTTGCGAAAACCAGCCAAAACTATTTACTAACTACTGATCCTGTATCCGAGTGAACCGCACCCAGTGCACCACCGACGTGAACCCACTCCAAAGACAGCATTTAGATTAGCTGGAGGGGTTATCAAGAATACCAGTTAGAGATGGTCTGTTAACCACGTGAACCTCGAAAGGAGGGGAGGGGGTGCGGAAAAAATCACGAAATATAACAAGGGGGGAGGAGAGGTGTAGTGCGATATCACGTGTACTTATTTTTATGAAGAACCCGATATTATATGACTATTTAAAGATAATTTTGATTTTGAAAATTTTGCATATATTTTGAACTAAAAAAATACACGTCATTTTGGCTAGGGAGGGGAGGTAGCCTAAAACCTCATCATGTTTCACCAGGAGGAAGGGGGGAGAGGGGTTAAAAAGTTGAGAAAAAACATAACTTGATTAATGGACGACCCCTTATGAGTGACCCACGTCGCTAGTATTCTTAAAAAACCTGTCTATATTGTCGTCACTCACCTGATGTCCGAATCAAAGCACACGATAACGTCCCTATACAAATGGGCGTAGCTAGCCTTCTCTCTATTGGCTCTCACTAACTCTTGTATGGCGTCTGATGTCAACGCTTCTGTTCCCAGTTCGTTCACTGTCGCCTCCATGTACGAACAGTGTAAGCTGAAATATATTTCAAATATTTTATTAACGTTTTATAGTATTCGTGTTTTGTCCTCTTCTTTACATGTTATTTGCAAGACACTATTGTATTTTTTGTTACTACCTGTGCGCCGCGGGCACAGGTAGTAACTAGGCTGAAAATTATATCTATGAAAATGTACACAGTCAACTACCGTATTTATAAGATTTGGGTTTTTAACATCACGCTACGAAACTTAAGCGCGGAGCAATAAACATAAGCATGGGTAGAGATGCGTCGAACGGCTAGTCAACATATAAGTAGCTAAAATCATTTATATTTCTAACTTTTAGAAAAATATTTAAAAAAATCTATTACCTAAATACCAATCAATTGATTTCTACAAATGTATGATCATGTAAATGTAATGACTGTTTATTTACATTTAATTATTATTTACATTTCGCAGATGGATCTGTCAAACCACACTTCCAACGCTAATGTCATTAAGTAACTCGACATCGAATGTTTAAAAAACCGCGCTAATGACAACGAATGAGTTGTGGATAAGCGTGCTCCGCGATATATTTATACTACCGATATACATTATATGTATATTGGTTTTTATAAATGCTTGATATTTTATTTTTTTACATAATTAAAACATAGACAGAAGTATAACTTGGTTGATAATGGAATAATCTGGATATGAAACAAAGAATTAGTACTAACTTGTCAGCAAGATTCTGCCCTTCCTCCTGTAGCCTCGTTAATTCTTTCTTGTCCATGCCCTCGTCTTGCACGAACATAACCACTAAAGGTAATCCCTAGAAAAAGGACGAAATAATGTAAGCCACCCAATAAATTTAAAAAGAACGGCATGAGTTTGAAATACAGAAAACATTCTAATGGTATGACGACATTCACGTGAAGCAAATGTAGGTACTTCAGCGCCATCTAGCGAAGATTAGTCAAACTACGTAGGAACTAGTGATCCTGCATCGCGCAATAGAAATGTTGGCCCCTATTCGTAAATATACAAGTTGCTAAGATCAACCGCTGGGCCGCGGTCCACTAGGCATGATTGTCTAGTCTGGTCGGAGGATCTCCCTTTGTGTTGGAGAGACGTAACAGAAGTCAAGTAACGCTCGTCAATCGCCATTTAGGCCTAGGACTCCCTATCCTCCAGCGGTACTTAAATCAAATCAATAGGATGACGTGTGATAGCTGTGTTATTATTGTACGTGTATATTTGTAAACAGTTTAGTAACTTTGTACCAGATTTTTATTTTTCAATACGGAATATTTTACTAATACGTTCGTTATTTGGACTTAGTTGCTAATGAAGGTTGAGATATTACCTGAAAAGGCAATTTGTCTTCTTGCTCGAGACTCGAAAGTAGTGTTTTTTCAGCACAACCTCTTATGTATTCGAAAGATTCTTGGTCTTGGTACACACAGAAATAACCTGGAAAAAATATTTTAAATTATTAATTCAATATTATTGCTATTATTTTGACCGGCC
>CAWLEN010000149.1:0-19216 GCA_963859945.1 Euplagia quadripunctaria | reverse complement strand
ATGGGATTCACTTTATTTTGTTGGTCGTTATGTTACAAGTGTCTTCTCGATCTAGTTGTGGTGCTCCTTCGAAGCCGCGCCGCCGCACCGCCGCGCCGCCGCACCGCCGCACCGCCGCACCGCCGCTCGTGACCAACTGCTCATATACTTATCTACAC
This sequence comes from Euplagia quadripunctaria, assembly GCA_963859945.1. Classification (NCBI taxonomy): domain Eukaryota; kingdom Metazoa; phylum Arthropoda; class Insecta; order Lepidoptera; family Erebidae; genus Euplagia; species Euplagia quadripunctaria. Next base: position 19,058 of record CAWLEN010000149.1, on the reverse strand, counting down.
TTACATAATGCACGAGGTGCTGCGTAAGAGCTTCATCATATATTTTATCGAATTCAATTAGCTTAATGTGCCACAGTTAGGAAATGATTTCTATAAATGTTCAGCATTGCTTAAGCTTTTAGGCGCTGAGCGGCTCCAACGACCTTTCTCGTTGGCATTATAACGTAACTTACAGAAAGATGAACTGGTACAATGATTATGTTGTAGTTGAATGATGTCAGCAACGCGTCGCTACCACAGGTGAAAAGAGGCTTCTCCATAAATTGTAGCTTGCGTTACGTTTTTATGTGTTCATTGTGTCATAAATAGTTTGTATCCCGTAAGCTAAAGACGAGTTTTGAAAGTAGTTTTTTAGATTAACAATAAGAAAGAAAATAAGAAAGCGAGTACGATATCCGTTCATACAAATCCAAGCTGTGTATCTGGTGGATGTTTGCTTTTATGCCGTCGTAGCCTTTTTGTCACATGTAGTCGGGGTCACAGCGCCGTATCACCTCCGTATTGCTGAGATGACAAATCATGGTGAGTATTTATTGGAACAACAAACTGACTGACAAAAGATTTGATTTTTGTCTCAAGAGGCAGGGCAAAAGCCTCCAGCTAAATACAGAAGTAAGTCCAAAGCTAAATATAAAAGGATATTCTAAGCTAACCCGAAACAAGTTACTTGGCCGCTTTTCTATAATATTTCTAAGCAAAGTACAATATTTTATTAATATATTTCCTTGAAATTAATAATATAACAATTTTAGAATTCTGCAAAGAGATTCTCATGTTAATGAAATATCATTTAAATCGGTGACTGAATTCTATTGTTCATTTAGTTTTAAGAAATAAAGAATATTTTGTAATCTGACCCAGTCTGTAGACAGCCGCGTACACAGCTGGATACTTTGATTATTATAATCAAAAGCTAGATATAACTCGAACGATAGAGGTTGTTTGCTTTGTTAGTGCGAGCAGCAAAACAGAGGGACTGTCAAGTGATGATAACTGTATGATTATAAAGTATCAAAGATAAATAGACAATATTTGTATAGGTGCGGGAGTTGTATACAGAAAGAAAATACCCTCCACGTTTCAACTCCTTAAAAGCAGTCATTATCTTGTCACGTCTGCAAATAACACCATTCATGTCAATCACAGTCCTACAATGTTGAACTTAGCTTTTTCAATACCAAAGCTTTCTCATTCCTCTTAAATAAGTAATCGATTAGGTAACCATAATAACAGAGAAAAGGTAAAGATCAAAGCAGTTCGTTGATGTAATTTAACTTTGCGATGGTGGCGTTTTCACATATTACGTCTTTGACTAACCTATTAATTCTATCGTAGGTATCGTACAGAGTAGATTAGGACATTGCAAGGTTAAGTAATACTGGCAAGGTTAGTCTTAGAATGGGTGATCATCCTTAACACATTGAGACCCCTCTGTGTCTCGGAGAGCAGTCCCGGTTGCCATACGAACATCTATGGCATTTGTTATGGGTAGTTGGAGCCCTAAGGAAAAGTAAAACAACTTGGTCTAACTGCAGATTTTCGATATCACCTAGTACTTGGTTGAGGATGATGCGGTCTACTTTCCAACCTACGCTGCTTCCAGCAACTCTAGGCTCTGATAAGTTCCAATTGGAACTTTAAAATCGTTTCGCAACCCTGGAAATCACTAGCAATGTTGATGAGAAAACCGACACAGTGGTCGAAACACTGAAAGACGTGCCTCGAAAGTTGTTGAAAACGCAAACAGCAAGTGTCCAACCTCCCTCCCGAGGCTCTCGAACTTATGAGGAAAAAGCGTCAGCTGTCTGCCACTTAACGGTATTCGTTAGACAGAAGAGCCTTGAACCAAAAACTTAAAAAGCTGATAAGATGCGACCTTCAACAGTTCGACACTCGCACTACAAAGCAAGCGATTGAGCGAAACAAGGGGTCGAAAGTGTTTGCTCCGTATTTGGGCAGGCCCTATCTGACGAAACCCAAAACTGATAATGTAGCATTATCAGTTTTGCAAACGTTTTTTATGTGGGAGAGCCATGCTTCGGCACGTATGGGCCGGCTCGACTCTGCTCGATACCACGGCCTAGCAGAAAACCGGCAGTGAAACAATGCTTGCATTGCTTTTCGCCGCGTGAGTGAGGTTACCGGAGGCCCTAACCCTTCCCTCTCCCCTATTCCCATCCTTTCCCTCTCCCCCTCTCCTCTCCTCTAATCCCCCTCTCCCGTCCTCCCGCTCTTCCCCCCTCAAACCTTAAAGGGCGGCAACGCACTTGTGACTCTTGAGTTGCAGGTACCCATGGGCGGCGGTAGTTATTTACCATCAGATGACCCGTCTGCTCATTTGCCCCCAATACCATACAAAAAAAAAGACTTGCGTCAAAGTTCACAACAATTGCCTCAAAGTTCGAGATTCTCGAAGAGATTAAGAAGTTTTATGAACAGCTGTACGCATCACGGATGTCAGAACCAACGAGACTCAGGGACGATGATATAGAACGCCATAGAGCCCCATTAACGCGCCATTACACTGAGGAGATACCCGAGATTGAACAATGCGAGATGGAGGCGGCTCTCAAATAGCTGAAAAAAACAGGGCTCCTGGAGATGACGGAATTACTACTCAACTAATAAAAGCAGGCGGGATCCCGATTCTGAAAGATACAGTGACTCTTTTTAATTCCTTCATCGAGCAGGGTTTAACACCTAGGGCATGGAGCGAGAGTGCGGTGGTACTGTCTTCAAAAAAGGCAACCAGACCTTGTTGAAGAACTACAAACCCATCCCACTCCTTAACCATATCTACAAGTTGTTCTTGAGAATTGTTTACCAGAACAAGCCGGGTTTCGAAAAGGCTACAGCACCGTAGACCACATTCATACCGTTCGGCAGCGGCTCTGTATGGCTTTTGAGGACTACGAGAAAGCCTTCGGCTTCATCTAGACCTGTGCAGTTCTGAATGCTCTGCAACAATGTCGTGTCAACAGACTATATATCGAGGTGCTCAGAAGCTTATGCAACACCACCACGATGACCGTAAAGCTCCAAGACCAGAGGACCAATCGCATGTCGCACCTTCAGTTTGCCGATGACATCGTCTTAGTAGCAGAGTTGCTGAAGTAGCCAGGTGAAATGATTCTTCTCATCATCCTTACCACAATGTCTCAAAGCGAAGGTCTTCAATCAGTGCGTCCTACTTGTTATGACCTACGGTGCCGAGATGTGGGCACTAACGGTGGGGCTAGTCCACAAACTAAAATTCGCCCAGCGGGCGGGATAAAATTAGTATGTAATGAGGTCCTCCGACAAAGAACTAAAGTTACCGACATAGCTCGCAGAATAAGCACGCTTAAATGGCAATGAGAGACTGGATGCGGAAGGCGGAGGACCAGGTGCTATAGTGCACATTGGGAGAGGCCTATGCCCATCAGTGAACTAGAATAAGCTAATTGATGACTTGGGCTGTGGAGGTCTGATGGCAGTCGCTTCACGTGAATTAGAATGAAAGCCGACCCTATTAACTGAGCTGTACATACGTTGTATTTACTGAATTATTTGAATAATGCGCGCCTTTATGTAATCTATACTCTGAACACGCTAAGGGGATGAGGGGGGGTTAATCAATTATTACGCCCAAATTCACAGTATTCTTTAAAGCGCATAGCAGACAGCAGAGTGATACTTCGGTGTTAAATATTTTATTCAATATCTAAAGTATTACAATATATGTGTGAGTACTGTAAGAATGTTGCTTGTTCGATACCTGTATGGGAAATATGATATTGTGTGATCAATAGGCTCTAGGCTGAGGTAAGAACGCGCTGAGAACTAGTTTGTGTGGCAATTTGCCTATGGGAACTATATTCATTGTCGACTTGTTAATACACAACCTAATAATTGTTCTATCTTCGAGTTAACACAGGCCTCTGTTAATGGAAGACGGAGGCCCTTTTATTCCATGGGCCCCGTCGTGGTCCACCCCCTGGCGCCTCTATCGTGGTCAACTCGGTCCTCGTACCGGTTCAGGCCCACATAAGGTATCTGGGCCTGATCCTCGACGGTAGGTACCTCTACGACAAGCACTTCCGACAGCTTGCTCCGAAGCTGGTCGGCGCTGCGTCCACCCTTGGGCGACTCTTGCCTACCTTGGGCGGACCCAGCGTCGCTACAAGACGGCTGTACACGGGGGTTGTCCGGTCAATGGCACTGTACGGTGAACCGGTGTAGGCGGGAGCTCTGACCGCCCAGAATAGTGCGCGCCTCTGGCGCCCTCAGAGGGTTATGGCGGTTAGAGCCATACGCGGACACCACACCGTGTTGACGGAGGCGGCGTGCGCGTTGGCCGGGACAACCCCATGGGATTTGGGACTCTTTCCTTCCGACTGAAGCAGGTCCTTTCCGGGCACGGCTGCTTCGGGAAGTACCTGCACTCGGTCGCTAGGAGGGAACTGAGTCCCGCCTGTCACCACTGCGACTGCAGTGAGGACTCGGCTCAGCACACGCTAGCGGTTTGCTCCGCCTGGGCGACGCAGCATCAGGCCCTCACTGCAGTCATCGGAGGGGATCTCTCGCTACCGGCCGTCATACGCTCCATGGCCGGTAGCGACAGGAATTTTACCGCGACCTTCTGTGAGGACGTCATCTCGCAGAAGGTGGCGGCGGAAAGGACCCGGGAGGACGATCTCCACTCGGACCTAATTCGCCGCCGGCGAACCGGGTGGCGGAGGCGCGCTTACCAGCGCCTCATGCCGCCCTGAGTGTGGCCGCGGGTGGAAGGGACGGGTTTTCCCCTCCACCCGCGATTGCGGCCCCCCGCGAGGAGGCGGCGTCCGAGTGAGCCTGGACGTCGCCTAATTGAGAGGTTATTTTACTAGAAAGTGGGCCCGCGCTTTTGCGGGCAGGCGCTAGGAGGGTTCCGGATGTCTTAATAAAAGCTGTTCCCGGATCCCTCCTACTTAAGGCGCAGTACGGCACACCGTGTGGTTTTAGTCGGTTCGATTCCGACACACCGCCCCACCGAAAACCCCGGTGGGGTGACGGCCCGAGGGGGTTTCCACACGAACAAAAAAAAAAAAAAGGCCTCTGTTAATGGACGGGAAGGGTGACTCCATAGAGTTGCGAGAAGAAAATCTCAGCAAAACATTATCTGGTGACGGCGGCCACGGCATTGCATCGCCGTACTGACGGATCAAAGTGGACGGTTGCGCTCACACTTACACTAATCTTTCTTTATTAGAAGAAAGATGCTCCATGAGCGCTCGACTGCTGGTAGCGTTCTGGTGTAAGCATGAGGTAGAGAAGACTCTACGTAATCCACAGCGAGGCGTGCTATTTAACTTTTTGCACATATTGTAAAAGAGTGGATTTAATACACACACACGCACGCGCCACACAACAGTGGCGCTCTTGCATGAGCTAATGTCAGAGTCTTGTCTGTGCATTAATTTGTGACATGTTGTCACAGGCTATTTATTATACCTGTTGGGTATGTACATAGGGAAGCTGGCTTCTTCTACGGCAAATACCCAGTTCATTAGACCCGTTTTACTCAGTCTAGGCTTAGCGAGGTACCATCACATAGAGCGTACGTCGCTCTGTTTACATTTAAATGCAATTCCACGCGTATTTTGTTGGCATACAATACATATACAGTACAGACTTCCAATAGTGGGGACAGAGGGTAAACAAAAGTAGTGACCCTATATGTAATGGGGGGCAAAAGTGACAAAGATATTCGTTTCGCTGATAGAACAGCATTTCTTCGACAAGTTCTGTCCTGTACATTATTTATATTATTATTATTACCTGATGAGAAGCGGCCACAAAAGCCTATGGACGTATACAACAACGTGGGCGTAGAGCACGTGTTTTCTTAAAGTTGCATTAAAATTAACGCCATTGTTACAGCTCAATTTAAGGACAATGATAACAAACTAGAAATTAAATATCTTTAAACATGTAAAAAAGGGTCGCTCTCTCAACTTGTAACACTTATCATGTGCCCGGATGGCACACTCACGAACAATGACATGTGTACGTTACGCCACTTTCTTAGCTATGTCAACAAATCAAATAAGAATTGTTATGACCGATAGATATTAATGTATGGCCACTAGACTTATATACGTTTAATTTGGTATATCACCACTTGTCACAATACAGCAAATGTTTAGGTAAGTTTCGTAGTTCAGGACAGCGCCTGTTTTATAACAAACGTATTAACCTGTGCGGACGGTAGTGGTTGCTGACACGGCGCGGTGCCATCCTGTTAGCACTACTAATACTACCGTACTCCAATTGACGTTACAATATATGGTACTTTGGCCCCTTCTCGCGAGTGTTTACTGTGTAAATTGCCACATGTGTAAGTGCAACTGAAATACATTAACTAATCTTGGTGTTGTGATATCCTCAAGTCGATAAATTGTTATCTTCTCTTTAACTATCTTTAAAATAATAAGGAGGTTCTCAATTTGATTATATATTACGTGGTGTATTGACCAATTTTTTACAGATTTGACTCGTTTAAGGCGGTTGTTCTATTCCAAAAGATATATCTACTTCTCTGTACTAGCTGTGATAATGTTTCGTACGTATTATTTATCCATTAGATACATGTAAGCATGTTCATGTACATAAATTACATAAGAAGTGAAGAGGTCACCGTTGAGAGATGAACTTCAAATAATATGCGCTTTAGATTTCATTATACAGACTTCGTCCCGGGCCGTCTGTCGGCACAGCCCGTCAACAGTGCACTGTTAGAAAGAACTCGCAGTGGCAAGTACTCGACCTTGTCGCAATTAATTTGCACTTAACTGTAATAACTTGTGTTAGAAGCAGCATTAGATACGGCGAAGGACGATCGTGTTGCAACATGAAACACTCGAATACACACACACACATACAGGCTCGCGTGTGGAGCCATAACGTGCTTGTGTTGTGATCGAACATTCACCATCCGATATCAATACTCTGACAGCTTAAGGTCTGTGCCGCTTATTAACCAATATTATTTATTCAGTGCCTCATCAAAGTTCCACTTAACATTAGTAAGTATGGTATTAGTAATTGTGGACTAGAAGATCCCATTTATAACAGTTTGAAGACAGAGCCTCGTGTGATACTCTTAACAGAAGAAATAGCTATATTTAGTACAAGTGAATGAGATTATAAATGAATGCCAGTTTTGCAACGGAACCTGCGAGGAGAAATCATCATTACTTACAATGCTCAAATTTGTTAATTTTTCAAGAAATTGTTATAAAATACTAAAATTATTTTAGGTAGATGACGTTTTTATCTTATAAACTAGCAGCGCCCCGCTCCCGCGCCAGTCCCGATCCCATGGGAATATCGGGATAAAAATTAACTTATGCGTTAATCCAGGTCTCCAGCTATCTACATATTAAGTTTCATCGCAATCGGTTTAGTGGTTTTTGCGTGAAAGAGAACGAACATCCATCCAAACTTTAACATTTCGAATATTAGTGGAATATAGTATCTTCCTTCACATTCCTGATCCCAACGTACCTAATGGGGCTGTTGAAAAAAAAAATTCTTTATGTATTAATAAATCTTAATCATTAATTATATTAATAGTCAGTGCGCAAAACTTTTTTTTAATTAGTTATAAACAATTTAAAATTGATAAAATTTTCAAAAGAATCATGTGACGTAATAATCACTACATAGTATAAAACAAAGTCGCTTCCTGTCCGTCTGTCCCTATGTATGCTTAGATTTTTAAAACTACGCAACGTAATTTGATGCAGTTTTTTTTTTAATAGATAGAGTGATTCAAGAGGAAGGTTTATATGTATAATACATGCATAATATAGTAGAGAAACACTGATAACTTTAGAGGTTTCTAATGTGATGTCGTAAATAAACAGATTTTTTTTGCGTTTACATTGCAAACGCTGGCTGAACCCTACGAGATTGATCAAAATAATGTACCACAGTATTGTACACCTGAAAAAGGTCAACAAAAAAGTCCGCGATGGCATATGTCTATCTCTTAGGGATGGCCACGATAATCATTTTTTAACAATTTTTAAATACATTGTGCATTTAATATAGATCAAAATGACCCTTTACAGCATGTAATTTCAATGAATATTTTCGAAGATATTACAGATTTAAAATGCAGGGACATAGCGGTTGCGGCGGTACCGGCCAGAGGGCCAGACAATTTCCGGTAAATATATAAAAAAGCTGTGAACGTTGTATATAAAGACATTCTGTAGTATATTTAGTATCATCATTGCACCCGTGCGAAGCCGGGGCGGGTTGCTAGTGTTAAATAAATTTCACGATAGTAGCACAGATAGTAGTGTCAACGTCTTCTACACTGTATCAGCTGTGTGCTACGATGAGTAGAAATTAACATTATGACGTCAGACGTGCTCGGGTTTGTTCGGGCACTGTCGGCATGTTTTCGGTACTGGGTTCAAACATTAATTTTTAATTTGATATATCTTTTTAATTATTGCAAAAAAAAAAATCTAGTTGACCATCGAGACACATCACGTGTAGGTGGCGCGAGTGTAGCGTGGCCACGTATTCGCGAAACGTCGACGCCGGTGCCGGTGCCGGCGTATGCCGAGTGCGACGGCATTTTTCGTTCGACACGCGACCTGTGCACACGCATCTCACCGACGGATCGTTGCCTCGAAATTAATTGTGATATTTTGATTGATTATTTTACTTGAGTTACATTCCATTAGCAATAGTTTAAAGAGGCGGCTCCTTAGGATAGGAAATTAGCCTCTCTAAAGCGTTAATCAGGGTTATTCTTCGACATCAGAAGTGAGATAAAGGACGCGGCCCAATCGCCAAAAAAAAGTGGTAATAAGCAAAAAAGGTTCTTGTGCAATGTTTAGCTATTCGTCTCATCATGGTGTTCATCGAGCAATCGTGATGCATCGAGTATGCGTCTAACAGTAAGCCAAAACGTTATCATTAGTAATTTCCGAGTGTGGCCTTTTATTCTAATGTGGGTAGATGTGATTAAAGGAAATACTTGTACTATCGGATTCGTTCCCATGATATGCTACAAGCGGGCGGTTACTAGTGAGCTACAAGTTGCAGGTTTATGCTGTGTTTTCTTTTTCACTCAGGGTCAGAATCATCAGAAGAATCAGAATCAGAGAAGAATCAGGTCAGACTGGCCTGTTGGTTTAGTGGTTAGTGATCCTGACTGCTAAGCCAGAGGTCGTGGGTTCGATTCTCACCCAGGACAAATAATTGTGTGATGAGCACAAAAATTTGTTCTGTGTCTGGGTGTATAATTTATCTATCATATGTATGTATTTAGAAATATGTAAGTATTTTTATCAGCTGTCTGGTTACCATAGTACAGGCTATGCCTAGTTTTGGATCAGACGGCCGTGTGCGTGTGTGTGTGTGTGAGAGAGAGATGAGTGTGTGACATGAGTGTGTGAGATGAGTGGAGAATAGTCCCTGATAAAATTAGTCTTGTAAAAAAAAATAAAAGTGCTGTATTTAAGGAGGATATTATTATATTGGTATAAGTAGGAACAGGCAACACAGACGTAAAATGTACTACTCAAATTTCATTTTGTTTTTTTTATTTTTATTTTATAGTGTTGATGATTCATACCTGATTGAACAATCTTATTGCAGCGGTATAGTAGAAAAGTCATCGTGAAACTGTCTCGCATTCCGTAGTTACTTAAATACCTTGTTAGACAGTGATTTCTTTGTTACGTAATTACTCGGGATTATAACTGATTGACTTTGTTTTTGTGTTTACTTGGTTTGATACCGACACCTACCCACCCACCGCCCACGAAACCATGTACAGACGACGCTCTGCAGAGCACTTCAGATATTATTATTTTATATGTTCGTCCCTGTACAGTTCGTATTAACTCTAATGCGTTAAAGTCATCCAGTATAAAAAAAAGAGCTTACGCGCTGCGTTCACTGATGATGGGCAATATGCAAAGCTACGATTTTAATGTGGAGTATAGAGGGACGGCATATATCACACGTATACTTTCTGTATAGAAAGAAAGAAAGAAATAACATTTATTTCGGCACGACGAGACAATCTTAAATAAAACAATACAAGGAGAAAATAAAATACAAAATAAGAATTCATAGCAGATGAGAAATAAAAAAACGTTAAAAAGGGATGTCTCGCGACGGCACCGAAAGGGGATCCAGTTCAGCTATATGCCTGGTACCAGAGCGCTGGTTTTCAACTGGACCCCAGTGGCATTCAGGCGTGCGTGCGCACGCATGACGTAACCCAGACCAATACATTTAATTTACAATTTAATAACTTCTACATATTTGTATTTAGTAAACAATAGTGCATCCCATCTCACTACATATTATAATAATAATGTGGAGTAATTTATTTTTTGTTATACGTCTGTGTCGGAAAGAGTATCGTAATATACAAATACATATATGTGTACATTACATGTACATTATAAACAAACATTATTGTATATTCATTATATTATAGTATAGTATATTATATATGTAATAAGTTTCAACGAAAGCGGTTCACAGATGGAGAGTCAATGAGCGAATAATCATTCGTCCCCTATTTTCCTACCCTTAGGGTCAACATTTTGATTTAAATTGAAGTTCCACCAACTTCAAAGGACTATCCTGTAAAAAGTTACGCGTAGTCATAAAATATGGTACTTAAGAACCTCCTCCGTTTTTTCGTCAATTAAAGATTAACAGTATAAAAGAAAAAAAAACATTTCTTTTTTTTTATTTGACAGAAACACTTATCAGCAGTTCTTTGTCGGATGACTTTGTGGTGTCGGAGGTGGGCTACTCAGCAGCCACGTTTTATGCAAACATTTTGGTGTTCCATAGATGTAACAAAATCTTCCGCATTAATCGCTATGTCCCTATCAAATAACGAGTGGCAGGCATCACCATGTACATATACTAGTTGCGGTCACCTGAAATATAATTATTATTTACTGTTACTTATTCAAGTAGCAAGTTCATAAAATTATTAAAAAAAAATTGAAAACTTTTTTTTTAAACTAAAGCAAAAAAAATAGATCAACACAATATCACCGCAACAATAGGTTTATTTGTGAAAAGTAAAACAAATAATATATAAAAATAAATAATACCCCGTTGCAAATAAGTAAGATCGCTATCTGTGAATGTAGATCTACAAGCACCCGTCTCCAAGTAGTTTTTTATTTATTTATTTAAGTCTATACCTCTATCTATTTTACAGGTTATTACCTAATACAATAGATTGGCAATAGTGTACAGACAAAAATCAATATTAAACAGATAAACTTAATCACACACTTGACACTACACAATACGCAACTCTTATGAACTGTCAGTGCACATGAAAAAATATCAATTTCGTTTGTCATCGTGTTGAGCGCCCGCAGCGCCCGCGTGAGCGGCGCTCGCTGTAGCAAGTTGGTGCGTGCTCGTGGCACCAGCAGTAACGGCGGTCGCCGTCGCCACCCAACAAACTCATCCGGTACACACAAGTGGAGTGTTTCCAGGACACTCGCGCACTATTTTAAACAGGTAGGTGACAAGAGCTACCGCCCTTCTTACTTCGAGTCTGTCATATCCCGTCATACCTAATAAGAATAGGGTAGGGTATACCAGTGGGTATCCTGGATACACCCGTACTGTTTTAAATATATGTACCTTATAAATTTGTTGTGGATGCGTTCTTATATTTTAATATAATTAAATTACTGCGTTGCACTCTAAGTGACTCTTAACTATTGCCTCATATAGTGCTTTCAGGGCCCCTATGTTTGTAAAATTATTGACATGACGCAAAACCATCCCTAAATTCCGGTACGCTTTTTTACAAACATCTATGATATGTAGGCGAAATTGTAGCTCAGAAGAGAAGCGCGCACCCAAGTCTTTGACCTCTTGTGCTCGCTGTAACGGTGTTCTGTCCATGAGGTATTGGTAATGGCTCGGGACCCGCGCGCGACTGAATGTTAGTACGTCGCATTTCGTCACATTGAAGTACAGTTTGTTTTGATTACTCCATTGCACTATCCTATCTATGTCCTGCTGTAATAAGGAATGATCTACACTGTTCCTGATTTCGTGAACCGCCGTATTAATGTCCACCCAGAAGACATTCCCCAAACAGCCATAATCAGACCCTTCGGTTTGTTTGAATTTATGAAAATGACATTTAGCCTACGCAACGCAGCTCAGACATTTCAACGTTTCATGAACATGGTCCTGAAAGGCTTAGAATACGCCTACTGTTTCGTTGACGATATCCTTATTAGTTCTGATGAAACTGGGCATAAACAAGACCTAGAAGAAGTCCTGAAAAGGTTACAGCAGTATGGACTAACGCTGAACATAAACAAATGTGAGTTTGGCAAGAGTGAGCTAGAATTCCTAGGATACCACATCGACAAAGATGGTATTCGCCCGCTGAAAGAAAAGGTCGACGTCATTACCAACTACCTCATGCCTAAGACGATTCAACAGTTGAGACGATTCCTGGGCATAGTCAACTTCTATCGCTCCAGCCTACCCCGCGCAGCTGAATACCACACGGAATTGAACAACTATCTGCACGATGCGAAGAAAAATGATAAGAGGCCAGTACCATGGACAGAGAAGGAAAAAGAAGCTTTTGAAAAGTGTAAAGAAAGCATCCGAAGCGCCGTTACACTCTTTCATCCCTCCATGACGTCACCTCTCTCGCTCGTGACTGATTGTTCCGACGTCTGCGCTGGTTCAGTTCTCCAACAGAAAGTCGATGGCAAATGGCAACCACTTGGTTTCTTCTCTAAAGCTCTCAGCAAGACGCAGCTCAACTATTCTACATACGACCGAGAGCTGTTGGCTATATACATGTCGATCAAACACTGCCGACATATGGTTGAAGGAATACTCACCGACCACAAGCCGCTCACATACGCACTAAACAAAGCCTCGTCGAGTAATGACACTCCGAGAAAACTTCGACAACTCAATTTCATCTCGCAATTTTGCTCGGATATACAGCATATTCCGGGTAAAGACAACGCAGTCGCGGACGCAGTCTCAAGAATAGAGGAAATTAGCTTCTCTAGTTTTATAAACTACGAGGAATTGTCTGCGGATCAACAACAAAGCAAAGAGATCCCAGACTTATTAAAAAATCGCAAGTTAACCTTCAAGAAGTGTACACTACCCGGCTGCGACAAACAAATAGTTTGCGAGACTTCCTCAGGCACATTTCGACCCTACTTACCACTGCAGTACCGTCACCAAGCCTTCAACGCAGTACACGGTCTCAGTCACCCAGGGGTACGAAGCACTAGGAAGATGATGACAGAGAGATTTTTTCTGCCTGGAATAAACAAAGACGTCGGAACATGGGCCAAAACATGCATACACTGTCAAAGATCGAAGATCAACAGACATACAGTCTCATAGTTGAGCGAGTTACCCCGCGCAGAAAGATTCGAGCACGTCCACATCGACATTGTCGGACCACTGCCGATATCTCAGGAGTTCCGGTACTGCATGACTATGATAGACATGGCCATAGCCATGGACATGGCACAAAACAAAATGGCCTGAAGTAATACCCGTGGCAAATATCACCGCTGAAACTGTAGCCGCAGCATTTATTAGCGGTTGGATTGAACGCCGTCATATACGTGGATCGCCTAAAGCCTGCATTCATCCTTAACAGTTCAGAAGAAATAAACAAAACACACCGCACGTCACCCACAAGAATGACGTCACCCGCACCGGCACTCACATCGAATACTCGTGCATCAGCAGAAATGACCACGCGCCGATATGTCACACGATATGGCCGTGAAATTCGACCAGCCGTGCGAATTGCAACCTAAGCAGTAGTTGCAACCAATTACTTAATTGTCTGTTAATTATTAATTATTTTGTTAATTTTAGGTCCTTTACACCTAGCATAGCTTTCCTGTTATTTAACTTATATAACATTAACTTTCAATGGGGGAGTATTGTAAGCATTATTATTAGTCTCAATAGCATACTAGGTCACCTGAATAGCAGCGACCCCAATACCATTATTATTATAATATGTATTTCCTACTGAGCAAGCGAAATTACTAACAAGACAAGTATTAAGAAAGTATTAAAGAGATACAGAACACGCCACCACAGTAGTTTCACTACAGGTTCAAATGCAGTGTAGTTTGAAAATATACCTAGTTACATTATCCTCTCTTAGTCAGTGAAAATTAAGTTTTCTAGCATTATTCTATGATGTGGTCGTTAGAGAGCAAATGTAAACACGTCCATTACGGACGAAACCCCATTTTATTACTGTCTATTACATGAAAGTATCATGAACAATAAAAATGAAAATATACTTTAGAAGTTACAAAACAATGCTTACATACACTTAATTAACAGTAGGGCTGTACCATACCATATGCCCTTCCCAAAAGAAAAAAATAAATAAAAGTAAAATTTGTTCGATTTTTGTGGATAATTTCAAACTTTCCATTTCGTTCTATTTTTACATTACAATTCAAATCTTTAATTACTTTAAAAGGGCCTAAATACACTGGTTCAAATTTGTTTTCTTTTTCACTTTTTACTAACAACATATCACCAATTTCGTATCTTACTGGTTTTGTGTACATATCATAAACAGACTTACGTTTCATTTTACTACTAATTAAATTACATTTTGCATAATTTTGGGATACCTGTACCGGATAAATATGGATTATATTTCAATTGTTTAACATAGTCATCATCATTATACAAAGGTTCTACTATTCCTGATTTTAAATTATTTGGTATATTACATTTTTTACCAAAAACAAGTTTAAACGGTGTGTATTTTGTTTCAGTGTAGTTGTATTTTAGGCAAAACAAAAATATGGTAACCATGTACTCCAATATCTAGGATTCTTATCAGTTTGGATTCTTAAATAAGCATTCAATGATTTGTGTGTGTAAAAGATTTGATCTAAAGCGCCAATTGTGATGATATGCTGTGGAAGACATTTGATTTACACTTAATAGTTTACATAACTCTTTCATAGTTGTTGACATAAACTCGGTACCACGATCTGAACCATACCTTAAGATGAAATTATCAACTAAAGACTTTGCTACACTAACACTATCCTTATTTTCTAAAGGGTAAGCTTCTATATACTTACTCAGCTCACACTGTAGGGTGAGTATGTATGAATAATTATAATAATCCTTACTAATGGGCCCAACTATATCTAAATATTCCTTTTCTAAAGCTAACTGCTCAGTAGTTGAAATCACCATTGGTTGTTTGGTAGGTAAAGAATGTTTTTGTGTTTGACATTTAACACATTTCTTTACGTACTTTTTAACATCTTCCTCCATATTTGCCCAGAAATAATAGTTTTTTATATTATTTAGCATTCGTCTTATTCCGGCATGGCCGCTTGTCGGCAGTAAATGAAAATCATTGAAAATTACTAGTTTATCACGCACGTCATCACGTTTAGCACGAAAACGTCTCGCGCTTGACATGATCGAGAACTCGGATTTAGGCCTATGATATATTTGTCTTTAAAATAAACAAAATTTCCTTTTAAGTTTTTTTTAACTATCAATTTTATACAATTCTTTGGTTTTTTAAACATTTCCACGACATCTGAGTGATCAGTCCGGCTGTCGGTAGAAACCTTATCGACCAAGGAGTTGTCAGTCATATTTTCATTAAACTTTCTTGTCATACTTCTAGTCATCACATTCACAGATTCTACACCCATTTCTTTCAAATCCTCTGACGTAATGATAATACGAGATAATGCGTCGGCCGCCACATTACCCGCACCTCTAACATACTCTATCTTACTTAGAGGAGTTATAATTATACTCCTCTAAAGTTAGTCTAAATTTCAAAAGTCCACTGCAGGGGTTTTTCATAGAAAATAGATAGACAAGTGGTTTATGATCCGTAAATATTTTGAAAAGTTTGCCATACAAATATGGTCAAAAATATCGAACTGACCATACTTTGGCCAAAAGCTCCTCGTCCTGGCAGGGTCGCCATATGATGCGGTCGTTAGGGAGCAAATGTAAACACGTCTATTACTATCGAAACCCCGTTTTATTACTGTCTATTACATGAAAGTATTATGAACACATATACTTTAGAAGTTACAAAACAATGCTTACATACACTTAATTAACAATAGGGCTGTACCATACCATAATTCACTACGAAGTTGCAGGGGTTGTACCCGCTTCCAGGGTAAATCCAAGGATATCTCAAATTACCATTGCCAATAATTAAAACACTACCTGTGTTTTAATTATTGGCGAGAATCATGTTTAATCCAAAAAAATGTTTTTCTCTATAAACACCTCTTTGCAACCAAACCATATCTTGAATTTAAATCAATGCTACTATATATAATATATAATAATACTAGCGACCCGCCCCGGCTTCGCACGGGTGCAATGATGATACTAAATATACTACAGAATGTCTTTATATACAACGTTCACAGCTTTTTTGCCATTAGACAACCGCCGCGCCGCAACCGCTATGCTCTGCATTTTAAATCTATAATATCTTCGAAAATATTCATTAAAATTACATGCTGTAAAGGGCCATTTTGATCTATATTATATGCACAATGTATTCAAGGTACTTAATTGGATAAGGATTAATGCTGTATTGCTTAAAATCGCTTCGTAAATAAGCCATTATTTCTCGTAAAAAGTAAAGGATAAAAAATGGTTATTGTGGGTTATCCCTAAGAGATAGACATATACCATCGCGGACTTTTTTGTAGACCTTTTTAAGGTGTACAATACTGTAGTACATTATTTTGATCTATCTCGTAGGGTTCAGCCAGCGTTTGAAATGTAAACGCAAAAAAAAAATATGTTTATTTACGACATCACATTAGAAATCTCTAAAGTTATCAGTGTTTTCTACTATATTATGCATGTATTATACATATAAACCTTCCTCTTGAATCACTCTATCTATTAAAAAAACTGCATCAAATTTTGCGTAGTTTTAAAAATCTAAGCATACATAGGGACAGACGGACAGCAGGAAGCGACTTTGTTTTATACTAAGTAGTGATACTAAATGACAAATCAAAGGTGAGAACAAATCGATACCTCGAATTAAAACCGATGAGCTCCATCTAATATCTAATAGGATGACAAAAATTTATATTATATTTAGAGTTTAAGCTTCCTTAACATTCTGGCCCCCCTAAGGACAACAGTCCTTAAACTAGTCTAAAAATACTAAATAGTCTTAAATCTAAATAATGACAATTAAAACCTAAAATTCACGTTTGCCTCCCTATCCCCAAACAAAGCAGCGCAAATTTTTAAATGTACAAATTTTATTATCTAAGTTTAAAAGTTTGCAATAAGTAGTAGTATGAAACGACTAAAATTCAATTTAAATATCTTTATTACTAAAAGGTAATACACAAATCTTAGAACCATGTGTAAAAAAAACAGGAATATGATTTTGTAGCACTGGCGTAAAGTTTAATTTTTCAAACTTCTTTTATTGCAAATTGAATTGTTCAAAAACGACTTTACCGATCCTGACCAAATGTCGACAGTAGATCGAGTATATATGGAAGCACTTAAATATAAATGTTCATTGCAAATAACGTATTCCTTCATTATTTTTACTACCTTGAATTATAAGTACGTTTTTTTACACTTTTTTCGCTAAATAAACTATTTATGTTTTTAATAATTATTAGTACTATCTTGTTGCGAAAAGAAAGAGGAAAAAAAAAGTTCATTTCTACTTTCCTCTTGGAGGTTTACACCTCGACTTAATTACAAAAATGTGTCGAAAAAAGAGACATTTTTAGGCAAAATTTTCACGAAAATTCCTACCATAATAATCACTGCGCAGCCTCTACATATTGTTTTATAGCTTGTTCCCGAGCGATTCCAACCAAAAACTAATTTGTGCAAAGTCACAACCGTAGGATTTGAAGCTCCACCGACTGCACTAACATCTTAAAAGCGACAACCGCTTAACATATATTTACCGCCTTTTCTAATGCCAAATCTGCTTCCCGCTAATCTTTGTCTGATACCATTATTCATAATTCGACAAACCAAACGGTCTTTGATCAATGAATTGCATACACCTCCAAATTCCAAAGTAATTGCCAATTTTTTTATGATTTGATCGTCTCTCCATCGTTCAATTGTTTCGGTTGAAAATAATTTTTGAATTTTTCTATTATTTCATTGACTTTTGTGCATTTCGTATCAAACTGTTCATATAAATCTCGGCGTTGTTCACCAATCATATGCAAAAGTATGTTCACCTGTATTGTTAAACTTTTCTTTGATAATTCACACGCCTCAAAGTAAGCTCGAAGCCGGTACTCCATTTATTCCAGTTTTAGTGTTAGTCGTGTCGTAAAAAGGAGACGGCGGAGTTAGGACAGTTTCCGTGTTGTTAGCAGTGTTTGGTCACACAATGAAGATGTCACCCTCACCGGGACTGAACCTACATAACTCTGTGCTTGCATTACAATCTACGCTTAATTCCTATGATCACTCATTTTTATAGTATTGTTGCTTTCTCACTCAGAGGTGACACACACAAGGATACTATTACCTAATCCGTGCACATCACTATTATGTTCATTTTTCATTATGACTCTTTTCACGTCGTCACGGATACATTCCACCAATAAACTATCAATTTCCGTAACACCCTTGCTGTAACGGTACCTTGGGTACATTACGAAGCACCAAGTATATAATTTGAATTTTTAAGTTGTGTGATAGTTGAAGAACTAGTTCATTATAACCTTACTAGTAGATATTACTCATTAGTAAATTACTACATGACCTTGATATGTATAAATGATATTCCTTCAAATTATAAATTATTATAACTTTGAGTAATAAGCAAACGTCGAGCACAAACACAGCGCGTTGATGTCTTTTGTTCAACTCATTTTAGTTCTTTAGCCACCAGAGAAAAACGTTAACTCACAGCATCTAACTATATGATATCAGCTCTTAGGGTAAATATCCCCTTTTTGGGCATTGGTTTGTGTTTT
>CAWLEN010000148.1:0-18503 GCA_963859945.1 Euplagia quadripunctaria | reverse complement strand
TGGGGAATGGTGATATCAATAATCATTGCTCGGCGCTCTAATCGGTCTATCAGGCTTATCGGCAACAATAGTCTTGTCAGTGATGATAGATCGATCCCAGTACAATGTTGCACGACCATTTTCGAGAACTGGGTCGGGCACATACCTGTAGTATGGTAACTCGACAGTCACAAGGTTATATTTAAGTTGCCGATGGACTATCCTGGCCTCTTGGTTATGTCTATGCAAGTACTCGCCGTTGGCAAGACGAGAACAACCAGAAATTATATGCCTGAGGGTTTCTCCGGGGCGATGACACGCCCGACAAATGTCAATTGTGCCGTCCTTCAGGATATATCTCCGATAGTTATTCGTCATAACAACTTCGTCCGTAATTGCACAGACAAAACCTTCAGTTTCTCCAAAGAGGTCACCGAACCGTAGCCAAGATACTGATGCTAATAAATCTACATCGGGCCCATTTAAGGCCCGATAAAAACGTCCATGCAACTCCTTGTTCTTCCATATCTCCTTGCGATCTGTAATACCAAGTACTGCTGGTTTGCGCCAGTTCTCTTTTGCTAGAGCAAGCGGAGTGAGTCCGTTGTCAACTGCCACCACATCCCGATACACATCCAGGTCAACGGAGAGGAAGTAATCTCTAAGGTTGCATACCTCGCGGTTATGGAGGGTCTTGGCATTTAAAAAACCACGACGCCCACATTTCACGATATACAATCTCGTGACCGATGAACGTGGATGGTGCATTCGGTACGCGGTAAGCAGTGTACGAACTCTTCTATCCAGGGCATCTAGTTCAGTTTGAGTCCATCTAAGTATGCCAAAGGAGTAGGTTAGAACTGGTATGACCCGATCATTATAGGCCCGCACCTTGTTACCACCTGACAAAAGACTCTTGAAAACTTTTTTCAGGCGACCAAAGAAGCGCTCCTGTAATGATTGCTTCATAGACAATTCATTTACCCCTAACGACTGTGACATACCTAGATACTTGTAAGTTTCGTTGGCGGAAAGACATCTAAGGTGTGTGGAATCTGAGAGTTCCATCCCTTCAGATTTCACAATCCTGCCTCTTTCTACATGCATGACTGCACATTTATCCACACCAAATTCCATCTTGATACATTTACTAAAGGTTTCAGTTACCTCTAGTAATTTTATCAATTGGAAATTGTTGCAAGCAAACAGTTTCAAATCATCCATGAAAAGGAGGTGGGATATAACCTGACCTTCTTCCCGCAAACGATAGCCTAGTCTTGAACTCTCCAGCAAAGTGCTGAGAGGATTCAAAGCTAAGCAGAACCACAAGGGACTCAAACTGTCACTCTGAAATATACCCCGCCTGATCTTTATATACTCGCCGTAACCCTGGGACCGCCGACATCCTGGATAGTAAAGAACCGTCCTCCATTGCCGCATACATGCCTTCAAGAAAGTGCATAGAGTTGTATCTACCTTATACAACTCCATCACTTTCAAGAGCCACGTATGCGGTACAGAGTCATAGGCTTTTTTGTAATCTATCCAACATGTCGCCAAATCCTTTCGGTTACGACGAACTTGTTGGTTAATGATCGTGTCAAGTATAAGGAGCTCTTTAGTGCCACGGGCCCCACTTTTACATCCATTCTGAGAGTAAGCCATAATAGAGTTGTTAGTTATGTGAGATGTTATCTTCACTCTCAGAATAGACGTAAGTAATTTATAAAGTGTAGGTAAACACGTTATAGGTCTATAGTTTTTGGGATCCGTGGCACTACCAGACTTATAGAGCAGGTGAGTTACGCCTGTGGTCATAAAAGTCGGAAGCGAATCTGATTCTAAGCATGATTGAAATTGAGATGCCAAACATACATGTGAGCTACGGAGCCACTTTAACAAAAAGTTATGCAGTCCGTCCGGTCCCGCTGCTTTCCAGTTCGGCAGCAAACGAACTACACAAGCTATATCAATGTTAGATATTGATATTGGCTCCATGTTATTAATCGACTCACATGAACGTTCGATATCTCGCATCCAATCACCCTCTGTGTGAGTGACAGGCACTGCCACTGCCCAGATGTTACGCCAAAATGTATTTGTGATTTCAGCTTCTGGGAAATGTGTGTCACTCACTAAATCTGGCTGCTTCCACCTTCTATAAACCCACCTCTCATCCCTTTGGAATGAACGATTCTAAGTATATCGGTCTACTCTTTTTTTGTACCTCCGGATACGGTTTGCCCATGCATAAACTTTTTGCTTCAGAAAATCAATGCGTTCTGTGACTCGTGCTGTATAATCAGAGGAACTGATACCAGTTCCCGAAAAAGCCCGCTTCACAAAAGCATTACTCTCGGGCGTGTGGAAACAGATAAGCTTGCCAATGAGTGCCCTCGCCTCAGCGATACGACGCTCAATCCTGCAATGCCACGCTGGGACAACAAGCTTTGACCGAGTAGCGGTGTCATTTTCTAAGAATTTAACACCAGCTACTCGACATGCTGCAACAGCCGCACAATACAGAATCGAGTGTGTATCACTGAGATCTTTACTTTCTTCTAAATAAACAGTTAACATAGAGTCAAGGGCACACACTAGCGCTTTGTTTCGTTTATGCATTGGCAAACGCGGTAAACGTGGTCTACTTTCAAAACTCATAGTCCGATATTCCCGAATAGAACCTTCCAAAGTATGCCTTATTTTATCATTGTACTGGGTACTTACAGATGAAGCACCATTGTCTTCTCCTCCATCAGCTGAGTAAGGTTGGGTTAGTCCGGAGTGCAAATGTGTCATTGTTTGTAAAGAAGGAGAAGTAACAATGCTATTCTGCAAGTCCAAGCGTAGCCTCTCAAGTACGGAATTATCCAACAGATGACATCGTTGGATTGCCCGCACTTGATCCGACAGTCTTTGCACCGAAACGTTAACAGCTGTTTCAAGTTCCTGAAACAGAGACAGCATACGATCACGATACGCAGTGAGGTTATTTCCTCCCTCTGTAGCCACAAAATATGCTCGCATGATATTTTCATTTATTGACATTGACCATTTCATGCGACGCACATTACCACCGGTAGCGGGGGCCCTATTCGAAGCCGGTGGGCCTCGGGGTCCCAAGCAGGTCGGTGGCCGGCCTCTCCCCTGCCGACGTACAGGTGTTGGCGACGTCGGCGGAGAGAAAAACTCGTCACTTGAAGTTGAGCTCGACGCCTCAGCAGCGGCTGGAATTCTTGAAGTAACTTTCGGGGGGGGCGAGGCGGAGCTGAGTGACGAGTCCGGGGATGATAAGTATCTTCGCTCTAGATCTAGTAATCATTTATTTAGCAATCGTCAAAATATCCACATATTTTCTATTAGACATGACGTTAGAAACGTCATGCCGTATATTTATGGTTGTTTTTACAGGTTTTTACATTAAAACGCACATTTATTGCAAATATTTCTTATGGTATGCATTTTACTGATATTATTTGAAGTTTATATATATATATTAGTCTCGGAAATAATGAAAATTATAAATATTAGAAATTGGAAAAAAATCAACGACTGCTATGTAGTGTTCCCAGGCTTATTATTATTATTATTATGTCACTCGTTCCCGCCCGCAACCAAATGCGACTACGGAAATTGTAGAAACATCTAAATAGGTGGTGAAACATATTACATGTTGAATCGTTTGTGTACCTATTAACATTAAGGTAGGTATATATGGAAATATAAATCTTTTTAATTTTTGAAAGACAAAAAAAATGTTTTCCCCAGTTTTGCCGCCCCTAAAATCCGCCGCTCTAAGCTCCAGCTCCAGATTCACCTGCTGATGGGAAGTCCCATTGAGCTAAAATCATGAAAGTTGGTAAGAACTAAGATGTCACAGCACAAGTAAAGGAAAACCCTGAAAGTCGTTAACCTCAGGAACCCTTGGAGGTATCAAATTGAAATTAATACTAAATTCTGTTGTGTGCAAAACCTTGAAGCTGTAAAAAATCAAGCTTCTAAGTCGATCTAAAAATTCAGCCATTAAACAAACTAATATTTCGCAGCTAAATATAAACCTATATCCCACCTTGAATCATGAAACTTGGTATAAAGCAAGGTCTCACAATAAGCAAGGAAAAAATCCAAAATTCGTTATAGTTTATTGTTACTAATTTGTTAGGACTAAATTTGTTGCAACTATAAGGAATAATCCAATCTACATACAAGTTTGTTTGCTTACGGAATTCTCGGTGCACGAGTCAGACTCACACTACTCCTTTTTTTCGATTTTTACCTGTCTATTTTTTCCTGTTATCAGTAGCTTTTCTGTTATTAGGTAATACGTAAGATTTTCGTCATTATCGATATTCGTTAAAAGTCTTAGCATTGTGAGATGTCTGGTTCTCACTAATTCGACCTGTCGCTGTTGCCACCACCTATAATTATTATAGAGAAAATAAAATATTTCAAGGGATATCCTTTTACGTTAGATGTCAACATTGCGGACATGTGTTTTTATAATATTATTTTAAAATACACCGGCTGAACAGTGCGCTAAATAAATAAGAATTAAAATTTATACCTTTAAGTATCTATTTATTTCCCGTCCTATTTGTACGACATGCATCGGACGAAATTACATGAGTATTGTAGTCTTAATAATGGTATGATGATATTGTCTTGTCTTATACAAGACAATAAGTCGGTCGATCTGCATCCTCTAGTACGCATGGAAATTCCTTAAGTTTGAAACCATCGACAATTTCTATACTAGATAAAAAGGTGCGTATCCAAAGAATCAAAATGCATTTTAAAAAATTAATCAGTTTGTTTATGATTTCGTCAGAAAGCTGAAACAATTGAAGAACTAATAGGCATGATAAAACGGAGAAATATATGTACTTTAAATATTGCGACAGTGAAATATTTCTGACCAAGCTAGCAGTGGATTATCTCGTTACATGTAAGTTCATAAATTTCCATAAAATAGTTTGCATCAATCTATATAATAGCCATTGCAGAGAAAAGGAAATCAAAAAAGAACGTCGTACAGAAACGTGAGGTGGCGCTATTGTATACGACATTTAGCACAAGAGAAAAAGAGAAAGAAACTATTTTATCTGTCAATGTCATTAAACTGTATTCACAGATATGACTGAATCGTATAATTATTATTTTTAATTTGTACCTACTATAGATAAATTAGTAAAATCATACCATAAATCATTATACATTATTATTATTTTAGTAACCAATTCATGTCTTAATTAGACTGAATGTCAGCACTTTTCTGATCTCATGATTTGTTTAAATGAATACATTTACTGAATTGCTGTGTTTACTAAACTCTTCTTGCAGATGTAAATGAGAGTAACGATGTGATATCGCGACAACAAATGAACAGTGAACAAATCTTTAATTGTGTAGTGTTTCGTTGATACAATATATCGTAGCCGCAATGATGAAGAATACGTTACCGAAGGACAAACCAGGCAAGATGCGAATCAGAGCCTTCCCAGTAAGTTTCTACTGTTTAGCTATTTTCTTGTTTTATTAAACAAAATATTCAGATACCAAAACAATGACCCAGTAAGCATTTACCTGTGTTAAAATCATAACAATGAATTTAAAAATATTTTGCATCATCTGCCATCACTGAGCTATAGTATTTTTTATGATTTATAGTATTTTCATAAAAGTTAAATAATTGTCTTATCATTAATTGCCAATGCATTCCTGGCTTTGTCTTAAATCATGTCAGTTCATCGTATGAACTCTATACTATTCTCACACTTTTAGGTAAAAACATGAGTTCAGCTTATCATGTGTGAAAAAATAATTATTAAAAGCTAGGGCATACACACAGCACTTATAGGAACTCATTATTTTGAAATTTAGTTGATTCATAAGTATATTTTAGACTTTGTTAATATTTGCTTGTAAAATCTGATATTTTGTGACACTCATAACAGTGTTAACAAGTACATCAATTTATTAACACCTTATTACAGATTTCTATAAGTTTTAGTTTAAATACTCAATAATTGTAATGGTAGCTTTATCATTTACCCATGTTTAAGACAGCAGCTTAATTTCAGGGTGGATTTGCATATGGCACAAGTAAAAAGGTTTACTATTTCCTATTGAATATGGTAACCCTACAAATTTATGATAGATGTCAGTTTGATTTAAAAATAGAAAATATTTTATTTTTACAGAACAAAAATTTTTTGTATTCAATATGTCATAATTATATTTTTGATGACAGGAGTGAAAATCAATCAAAAGATAAACATAAGTATTTTTTAGTGTATTTAATGTTTTTAAACTTTTACTTTTATTTTGAACAATGTTTCTTTAATACACAAAGCTATTGAGCATATCAAGATGACGAGGAAATTTCAAGTATGGAACTACTCTGAACCATATTATCAAATGTATCCAGACACTTGGGTCAGTATAGCATAGTGAACTGTATATTAACAGTTTTTGTAGGTATTACTCAGTAAAAAGGCTTATCACTATTAAATGAAGCATTCAAAACACATTGTGATTATAATTATAAATTGCAGATGACTATGGATGAAAAGTATGTGGAAAGTATATGGAGCTTGCTAAAAAATGCAATACAAGAGATTCAAAAGAAAAACAATTCTGGGCTTTCTTTTGAAGAGCTTTATCGCAATGCATATACTATGGTTCTCCACAAGCACGGTGAAAGGCTGTACACAGGACTAAAGGAAGTGGTCACTCAGCATCTTGAAACAAAGGTCTGAATAAATTTTTAAGTAATTAATTGTCGCTCTGCAAATATTTGACTTGGCCTGTTACTTTCAGGTCAGGGAAGATGTACTCCACTCTTTACACAATGGATTCCTTCAAACACTTAATAATGCCTGGACAGACCATCAAACTAGTATGGTCATGATTCGGGATATACTTATGTACATGGATAGAGTATATGTACAACAAAATGAAGTGGATAATGTTTACAATCTCGGACTCATTATTTTTAGAGATCAGGTTAGTTAGCATATAACAAATTATAATTATTTCTGTTAAACTTGTATGTATGATTGATGACAAAGTGCAATACATCTAAAATAAATTATCACAATGAGTGAAATGGAACTCAAGTATTTAAAGGATGGTATAATATTATCATTTATGTGTGTGATCGTAATAATTAATTTGTTTCTACTTGGATGTTTACTCTTTTATAATAATATGTATAGACTTCCCAACCTAAACTTTTGCATGCTTGGACTTGGGATGTTACTGTCCCAATATGTAAACCTTTTCAGTTCTAACCTTGTCAGTTCCAGAATAATTTATTACCTACAGTTGGAGCTATGATATTAAAACCTATTGAAAGATCTCAAGTATTACTGATTTATACTGATTCTATTTATGTATATAGTCACTTTAATATATTTTCACCCTATCAACATAATAAAAAAGTAAGTTGTGTACATTTTACTAAACATTAAATTTACTTTGATAAAGGTGGTTCGCTACGGCTGCATCCGTGACCACCTACGACAGACACTGCTGGAGCTGGTCGCGCGGGAGCGTCGAGGCGAAGTGGTAGACCGGCTAGCCATCCGCAATGCATGTCAAATGCTCATGGTGCTAGGGATCAATTCACGCGCTGTTTATGAAGAAGACTTTGAGAAACCATTCTTGCACCAGTCTTCAGAATTTTATAGGGTAAGCCATTTATTAGAAATCCTTTTTAGAGAACTAGGTTGAAGATAAAGTTCGTAAGGCTTTGTCCAATGACCTGTGTTTATAATTTGTTTTAATGATGTTTGCATAGAAACCTATTTTTGATGTCTTATCAGTATGATAGTTCGTGGTATTAGTTATAGTGTATGAGTAAACAACGAAACATGTCCACCAGATGGAATCTCAGAAGTTTTTGGCGGAGAATAGTGCGGCAGTGTATATAAATCGCGTGGAGGCCCGTATCGCCGAGGAAGCGGAGCGAGCGCGCCACTACCTCGACGAGAGCACTGAACCGCGCGTTGTGTCCGTGCTGGAGCATGAGCTCATCGAGAGACATATGAAAACTATTGTTGAAGTAAGTGCTCAGAAATGAGATCTTTTATTTCTGACATATTATACTATAGTTCCCCTTTACTACAGTAATAGAGGTAAGTGAGGTTCACTTTCGACACTGCATTCAGTTTACCACCAATACAGTACCACTTTCCTGTGTCATGAGTCATGTTGTGACTCATTAAATAAATATGCTTAGTTTGTGTAAAATATAATTTTAATAATAATAATTACTAACACTTTTTCCTTGATATAAATAGGTCATATAAAATTATAGTATATCAACATTAAGGGTGCTTATAATAAAACCAGATTTTCTATATGATTAATAAAGGTGAAATTAAAAAATAAAAGATTATAAAAATCCTATAGTGTGTGTGTAAAATTCCTGTAGTATAGTGGTGGGTTGCTCTAAAGTTGTGCTGACCCTATATTTTGTGGTGATCAATTTATTCTAGTGTCCCACTGATTAGCAGAGGGTACAATGGAATGAGAGTCAGGGGCGGAATGATTCGCCGTTACGGGATTCTTTCTGACTTTTGGACATGGTAGCAAAGCCCTTCCTTTATATATCCAAACTGTAACCACCACCCATGTCCGTCACTTACCTCGATAGTTCTGTTAATTACTATCATAGCACCATCCGAATTATTACCTATTAACACGTTTTTGAATTTATTTTGTAAATTCCTTTAAATTAATAAATAAATTTTGCATATTCAAATATATTTAAAAAAAAATCAAATGATAATAACTGACTGAGATACCATTTTTTCTTTGTATTGTAAGTAGTAACAAAAAATACACCTTTCATAAGATGATTGATGTCGACAAAACACAGAACTTCAGAATCTTTTTCCAATTTATAAGAAGAGATTGAATTATACTGTACAAAAAGCTACTTCTTGGTTATTTTTTTTCAATTATTATACCTTTAAAACCTAAATTTTTTATTTGTTTACTTATTTTCATTCCATTCAATTATTTAATTTTGATTACAGTATATATGCAATAACTTAAGCAGAAAAACGTATAATAAATTATTTTAGTATTTGTGTATCATTCATGAGAGCTACTATGTGGAGTTTATAATCTACATCTGTGCCAAATTCCATCTAGATCCGTTTAGACGTTCTGGCGTGATTCATATGTACTATAATATGTAGTAGTTTGTATCGATCTCTGACTAAATCTCACTTGATAACAAAAGTATAAGACCGAGTGGGTGACGTCACGTGTGCAGATGGAGAACTCGGGAGTGGTGCACATGCTGATGCACACGCGCACGCTGGAGCTGGCGTGCGTGTACAAGCTGCTGTCGCGCGTGGGCGAGGGGCTGCGCACCGTGGCCGACGCCGTGTCGGCGCACCTGCGCGAGCAGGGCCGCGCGCTCGTCACTGACACGCACCACAACACCAACGCCATCACTTTCGTGCAGGTGATACTATTTTTTTATGTGTAATGTAATTGTGTAGGTGTGAACTTCAGATTTCAGACTCGGGAATTAGGATTTTTTGAGGCATATAATACTTGCATACACCCCCTTGCATATCCCAAAAGGGTAGGGGGGAGTTGACACTGCTTACAGATGACTATAATTATTAATCATATACATAATTAAAGAAATTAAGCTTTTGAAGTTAGTTTCATGATAACAAAGTACCAAGTGCCATGTCTCTTTAGCCGGAGAAACCAAAATCCACCTTCACCGCTGAGAGCCGGAGCAAGTTTATTCACGCGCTATAAAAGACCAGAAATGGTCGAGGTGGCACTAAGCACTTAAACAAAAATAATAAAGTTCATTCACATGGTTTGCTAGTTTTTCGTGGTATTTCATGCTGCTCTGGACCACTTCCTGTTCAACTGTTTTAATGCCGAGGTCGAGGTACATATATTTATTGTTAATACACTGGGGATTTCGAACATTGTTCTTAGTGCTATGTTTTGGAATCTTTCTAGTATTTCGATGTTACTGTTGCTCGCAGTTTCCCATGGCTGTATGCCGTACGTCCATATGAGTTTAATTATATATTTATATACCAATATTTTACTGCTGTCGTTTAGTTGTAAATGTCGCCCAATTAGCCAGTTTCGACTGCAGAGTTTTCCATCCAGTAGCCTTCTCTTAGTCCAAATATGCTTTCGCCGTGTTAATCTTCTGTCCAAATGCATTCCCAAGTATTTTGCGTTATCTTCCTGAGGTATCATTTTCTAATTTAACGGGAGGACAAGTATCTCTTCTGAGAGTAAATGTTACGTGAGTTGATTTACTTTCATAAATTTTTGCATTTGCATTAATTCTGCACCTTTTCATCCACGTCTCCATTTCGTCAAGATGATTTTGTAACAGAAGCGAAGCAGTTAATGGGTTAGTGTGATTAGACCACAATGCTGTATCATCGGCGTGTCGCAGTTGTCGTGTGATCGTCTGTTGGGATGTCTGCGGTGAAAATGAGGTAAAAGATAGGGCCGAGTATGCTACCTTGCGGGACACCTGATTTGATCTCATAGAGGTCAGAGCAGTCACCGTGTACTTCACCTGATAACTTCTTCTATCCAGATGAGATTTGAGAATCCGTAAGAAAACAGTGTGGGAGCATCTTTCTTAGTTTATAAATATGACCATAGTGCCATACCTTATCAAATGTTTGACTGATGTCTAAGAAGACTGTGGAGCAGTATACTTTGTTTTCTAGACATCTACTGATGATATCAACGATACGATGAACTTGTTTGATTGTTCCATGCCTTTCACGGAATCCGAATTGATGTTTAGGTAAAACCTCGTCAAGATGTTCTTTTATTCGGTTGAGAAGTATCCGCTCGAACAGTTTTCCAACGAGTCGTTGGAAAACTGTTCGAGCAGTAACAACCTCATACAGAGTTCTGTTTGAGGTTGTTACTTGCGGGGGTTTGCCAGGTTTTGGTATCATTACTACTTGTGCGATCTTCCATTGACTAGGAAAATGTTCAAGATTCAAGCAGGCATTAGGCAGTTTAATTATTCCTTTGTATGGGAACTTTTTCAGAAGGGTTGCGTCCATATTATATTTTAATAATATTCGGATGATGCTATGATAGTCATAACCGGGTGCTTTACCCTCCTGTAAGTTTTTTATTTCTTGGAATACTTCCTTAGGAAAAGTAGTTTTCGGGGCTAAACACATTTGATTAGCTGACTCAAGAAATTCTTTGATTTCTGTGGTTATATTCATAGCAACTTTCAGGTAGCGCTTGAAAAACGGTACTAAGATGTTCTGCGAAAGTTGTTGCCTTCTCCAGGTCAGATCAATCATCATCCTCCGCGCCTTTTCCCAACTAATTTGGGGTCGGCTTTCAATCTAACTACGATACGGCCAAACTTTGATATTTTACGTGAAGCGACTGCCATCAGACCTCCACAACCCAATTACTAGGTGATATCGAAGTTCTGTAGTGTTGCCGAACTTTTTTAGGGCTCGGACTACCCGTAACGAATGTGACAGATGTTTGTATGGCACCCGGGACCGAGAGTTTAACGTGCTCTCCGAGGCACGGAGGGGTCTCAATTTGTTAAGAATGGTCACCCATCCTAGACTGACCTGGCTAGTATTGCTTAACTTTGTAATGTGTTAACCTACTCGGTTACCACTTAGACACGAGCCCCTCCCAGGATGGATATGAATCCATCCTCCCTTATTATTACTTATAGGTGGTATGTGACTTTCCACAGCGAGTAGGTAGTTTGTGTCAATTGTTGGAGCCAGATTTAAAAGCATAATATATGTTGTATTCTATCATTTTCAAACGTGTTGATAAGGTTTTCGAGTTCTTCTGAAAATTTATTGAATGCTGTTTTGTCATTTGGATATCCTGGTGTATGCCAAATCTTTCTCAGTTTACGCCGCTTCTGTATTCTCTCTTTTATATCTTTAGGGTCTGAGTTATGTTTTGGTGGATGCCCTCTGCCTTTTTATTTGGTGGTAGCGATGTTAGCAGCTCATCTTCAAGCTCTTTTATTGTGCCGATATTGTTTTTTAGGTTCGTTTTTGATGTTATTATACCCTTTGTATGTTTCCCAGTTTGTGGTTTAGGTATCGTATATTTTCAAACAATCACTACTGATAGGATCTGGAGGTTTCTCGAAGCCATAAGTGAGCAGTAAACTATAAAGCAAGAGTGCGCTACAAAAGACCAGAAATTGTCGAGGTAGCACTAGGCACTTAAAACAATAATAGTTTGATTTTCTTTGTGTTTCTTCTATAGCACTTACAAAATCAGAAATAACCTTTTATTTAAATCACTAGTGTAGACTTACAATAGATGATTGACTTTCTGTATAGTAAAAGCCGAGTCATCTTACATTGATGTTTTAGCCGGTGGCTAAGTTTGCTTGCCACTGTCTATTCGAAGTTCAATTGCATAGTACTAATTAATTTTTATTTGGTTTAACGGCGAAGAAAAACTCTGTGAAGAAATATTTCTCCATAGTGTTTTCGAAGTTTTGTACCTACTAGGCCAAACGACAGGAACTAATGGTCAAACACCTCGTACTGAGAGGAGACCCATGTCCAGCCCGGCAGGAAAGTTTTTAAACACGGTAAATATAAGTATCGAAGTAGTTGTATGTGGTAATGAACCAGAATCCTACCATGGATCTGATCCTATACAACTCCTATTGTTGATTCACCTTATACCTACTGTTTTATGTAATAGAAGAAAAAAATAAAAGGCCTTATGTTTTAATTTATGCAAAAATCATTTAATATAAACCCTTTTGTTTTAGAACTTACTGGACTTAAAAGACAGATTTGACCATTTCCTTCAAAATTCGTTCAACAATGACAAAATTTTCAAACACATGATTGCATCGGACTTCGAATATTTCCTTAATTTGAACAGTAAATCGCCTGAATTTTTATCATTGTTCATTGACGGAAAGTTGAAGAAGGGCGAGAAAGGGGTAAGTTCGCAATACTTGTGATTGAGTTTTTTTGTCTTTCTCACTAATTCACTGTCCTTGCATTTTGTTATATAGATGAGTGAACAAGAAATCGAAGCGGTGTTAGATAAAACAATGGTACTGTTTAGATTCTTACAAGAGAAGGATGTGTTTGAACGTTATTATAAGCAGCACTTAGCCAAGCGGTTATTACTCAACAAATCTGTATCTGACGATAGCGAGAAAAATATGATCTCAAAATTGAAGGTAGGTGTACGAATACTATCATACCAATATGTTATTTAATGTTGGTTATATTTATTTACCTGCTTAGGTGTATAATTTGGTTTCTGACCGTTCCCAGACAGAAGGTTTACTTAAGGATGTTGAACCTCGAGACTTTCATTGTATAATCGGAGATGTCTCGCAAATAGAAAGCTCAGTAACAGATTAAATGATCCACCGCCCAATCTTCCCATCCTTTCCTCATATTTCTGCAAAATTCTTTACCAATAGTGCTTGGACATTTTCGTAAGTGTCCATTGTCTTATAAATTCGTTGTAGCCCGTCTCGTTGTAACAAAAATCTTGCTTAAAGTCTTGGCATATGAATCGAAATCATTAATTGAATTTCCAAGATTTATTTATTTTTATTTCTAAAGTTTGTGTGTAAAGAATTTTGCAGATAATTAAGACTTTAAGCACGATAACATTTGTTTAGAATGTAACGTAACTAAGGTATAAAATTAAATCAACTATAACTCGATATCACCATCAACTGTCACAGAAAAAAATATACTTTATTTATTTGCGGAAAACGAACAGTTCTCTTAATATCATATACTTTTACCTTAATTAACACAGTTACAAATTTGGAAAACATCGATATAACCCACTCTGTATTCACATATATAATCATATAATACCAATTTGCTCATTTGACGCCATACGTAATTAAGTTTCGGTCGTAGCTTCTATCAGTTTAGCGAAGTAGATAATTATCCCTTCGTAATAATAGTATTTCTGTAACAATTAAACTAAATACATGTATGTCGATGCTGACAACCATTGCCTACACTAATACCTCTTGTGACAAACAACAGCTATTTTTCACACGAGAAGTTACTTGACGGCGAAGTGCCAATAACTAATAAATGACGAAATCAAGATTTAACAAAAACTGAAAAAAACTTATTTAATATTATATATATATATTATGTATAATAATAAGTTGTACTTTAATTATTTTGCTGTATTAATTCATTTTATAATAGTGCAGTAGTCATTCGGTGATATTGAAGTGTAAGTAGAGAAATGACACGTTAGTTGGGAGTTATTTCCACATTTATATTTATTGCTGTTGCAACTAAAAAATAAATACATACAGCCGAACACAGAACCTCCCCCTTTTTTAAGTCGGTTAAAAAGACCTAGGATTTTTCTCTAAAACATGCGACTAGTGCATTTAAATTCAAAACCCTAAAATAGTGAACTTCTCCAAAAATGTCAGAGGCCACTTCACTGTCGTACAGTAATGCAAATGACACATTTATTACAAGCCTATTTCAGGACATTATTAGTTTTATATTATACGGTTTCTAGACAGGTACAATCAAAGCTGTTAGATATTATAAATTTAGTGTATCATATTGACACTAGATTCTATTGCAGACTGAATGCGGTTGTCAGTTCACATCGAAACTAGAAGGAATGTTTAAAGACATGACTGTATCCAACACCATCATGGAAGAGTTCAAAGAGCATGTGCTGTCATCTGGAGTGAGTGTGCTGATTCTTTATTTATTACTTATGCATAGTTTAAAACTATAACGAAACCCCATTGAATGGGAAATGTATTTAATTGGTAGAATAAATGCATTAGAGTTCGATGTTACATACTTAACTTTTATTTTTTTATTATTAATTCTCTAATCATCTAGTTAATTATATTTTAGTATGTATTAAAAAACATTATGAAATTTTAATTAAATTAATCTAGGGCTAAGTGCCCTAGATTAATTTAATTAAAATAGTATAACTTATGTTATTAATTTTGATATTGCTAGAAAATATTTGTACTTTTCATGTCGTCATTGAGAAAGGAGTTCAATCAGGTGTATTATGTATCCATTGCTTTTAAGGGGCCTGCTTCAGTAATAGTAATGAAAAGTCTTTTTACTAACTTCTTTTACTTCACTTCTACTTCTTAGGTTTTTTGCATTAATATGTTTTGAATAATTTTGCAGATCAATCTTCACGGTGTCGACTTGTCAGTGCGTGTACTAACAACTGGATTCTGGCCGACACAAAGTGCTACCCCAAAATGCAATATACCGACGGCACCACGAAGTGCATTCGAAGTGTTTAGAAGGTATTTAATATCTTATTGCCATTTCGCAATGTTAGACGAGTTAATATTGGTTTATTACTAGACTTATGAACTGATTAATTCTAAATAGTAAAAATTTGTACTAAAATATTAAAAAACAACAAAGATATACGTTGTATACGGAGTGTGTGCATAGCCGGAACGTATCAAACTAACATGTAAAGGAACGGAAGGACGTGATATTCTGCCTGAACGGGTGACGGTTTGTTTTTGTCTATTTTCAGATACACTTTTCCACACACTTACACACTTTTACAATTGTCAAAAATGCAAGTTTCAAATTAACACGTTGGTTTCTTTGCCATCATTCTTGATCTTGTCGACACTTTTGATGACTTAGAATGGACCATCATACGGAGGTGTCAGACCTAGATGTAATCGATCACAGCGTACAAAAACGTGCGTACAGTCCGATAAACGCAGATGTATGAAAATATTATCATTTGTACTCTGCCTCTGTGGTACGGATGTAACACGGCTAATGTTTTCCTTAACAAAATCATCATATGTTGTTTCGTTTTGCTTTCCAAAAAATATTCCTGGTAACTTGATAGTTGTTCCGTAAACTAGTTCGGCCGCCGAGTATCCAGTCTCTAGTGGAAAACTGGTACGTAATCCCAATAAGACAGCTGCTAATTCTTTATTCAAATTTCCACTTTTGAATTAGACTGTAGGTGATATGGCGTAGTGCGAATCTTCCTAATACCCATTAATTTAGCCAGATTTCTGAATATCCCTGACTCAAACTGTCGTTCTTGGTCAGTCGTAATGTAGTCGGGGCATCCAAATCGGGTGATCCATCCTTCTTATACCACTCTGGCAATAGTTTCAGCAATAATATCTGCAATAAGAAAAGCTTCAGGCCATGATGTGCAACGGTAAATCATGGTTATGATATACCTATTATTTTGTGAAGTTGGTAAAGGTCCGACTATATCGACATGTATATGAGAAAATATTCCTGCTGGCATACATTTTCCGAGCGGTGATTTCGTGTGACAACGTACTTTCGATCGCTGACAGTGCAAACATGATTTTCCATTCAAATATAATTTGATGTAATTAGCTTTCTTGTTGTATTTTTCCCAGGATGACTCAAATTATGTAAACTATCAAATTTAGTTTTTTTAAATTGGTAGGGCCGTTTTATCCCCATAGAAGTATCATTAAAAGTCTCGATTTTTTCATCTCGTAACTGCACCAGTGATATTTTTAAGTATCAACGAATGTGTATAATAATATGTAATCTAAATCTCGAAACAGCGAATCCATGAATCTCTGGCATTCTGGTAAACTCGAAAAGTCCAAACGGAGTTATTTCTTCTGGTTCCGCAGTGGTTATTGTATGGAATGCTTTTCTGACATCGATTTTGCTGAATACAGTTTTCCCATTCGCTATGTATGAAAAATCTAGTAGACTTGGCAAAGGGCGTATCTGTCAGGAACAGTGATTTTATTTAATGCACGATAATCACATGCACATGCTCTCCATTCACTATTCTATTTCTTGACAATGTAAAGTGGAGAAGGCCATGGACTGCTTGATGGTCTACAAATTCCCATTTCCATCATTTCTTAAAACTCTTGGCTGTTCTGAATTTGTCAGGGGGAAGTGGTCGAGCGCGAGAACAACTAGGAATCCTTTTGTAATAATGTGATGCTGCACTTGATGTGTGGGAGGATTCTTCATCGACGTCGGTCCTGTAACATCTTCATATTTTTTCAACAAGCGCCTTATAGAATCTGGTTGTAACGTATCTATCGATGGGACGGATGAAATATTTGACATAATTTAATTTCCGTCCGTGAATGTCTACCAATAGCTGATAGTGTCCTAAAAAAATCGGCTTCCAATATTGGCATTTTTACATCAGCAATTATAAATGTCCATTGGAAATTTTGTCGTAGTCCAATGTTTAAAGTTAAAGTGAGCTCTCAAGTTAACTATTGAGCGATTTGCGGCAAACAATTTGGCTTAGGGGTTTGTACAATAATACCCGGAAGAGGTGCCCGTACTTTTATAGACAGGCGCTAAGAGGGGGGCCGGGTGTCTTAACAACAGCTGTTCCCGGACCCCTCCTATTTTAGACGCAGTAGAGCACAGTGGCTTTAGTCGGTTTGGTTCCGACACACCGCCCTACAAAAAAACCTCTACGGTAAAACGGCCCATGGGGGTTTCTACACGCACAAAAATGTGGTTACCAATGATAAGTATTCTTGTTAATCCTTCAAACTAAGATCAATTTAAATTATTTGTGTACATTATGCCATTATTATTTACATATAGATTACACAATTACATATTTATATACAATTGACGTCACATTGTTAGTAGGTATAGATTTTTTTTTCCGTTCCAATATCGTCGGTATATTCCACTATGCTCACCTAGGTGATATCACACGGGTGAAGAAAGTGGATTTATTGGTTTCCTCATTTCACCTTGAAAGAATTTCATCTAGGTGATATCTTCCAGGTGAAATAATTCGACATAAGCGGAGGTCTTTGTTCACCTTGGAATTGATTCACCTGGGTGAACAAAGGCGATTTTTTTATTCATATTGTGTACTTTTATTGTGTGTATTTTTTTATTTTATTTTATTCAGGACAACAAACAATTGCGCAATAATTTATAGGTTACAAAATTTTCCTTGTTTGTAAAATATTATCTTAATTAAACACGTAACCAGCACCGTTATCCACAAAATATTATAAGGTACAGAGAAACAAAAAATTGTAAAAAAAAAAAGGAAAAAAGGGCTGACACTGGTTACATGTTGACGTTTTGTAAAATAGCATTTTTGAATTTTGAAGCTGACAAGTGAAATATGTCCATGTCAGTGAAATTATCATTACATATATAATTTCATAATTCTTCTTAGAGGGGGCTCGTTTTCCAACGTTAGTTCTGCTCGATTTAGGGTCGAATATATTAAGTTTATATGTGTTTTGTATTCTTAAAGAGCTACTAGGTATGCGAATGTAAATTTGTTTCATTAATTCATTACAATCAAAATTATTGTGACAGATCTAATATAGAAATATTTGGTCGTTATTATATTGAATAAAACTTCACACAAATTGATATTTTATAGTAAAAAAATAGGAGATAACTAGCAATAATTAGTCGTCCGTTATATATACGATCTTGGGATCCCTACGATTTTTGTAG
>CAWLEN010000146.1:0-29819 GCA_963859945.1 Euplagia quadripunctaria | reverse complement strand
GGTCTAGGTTTAAACATTAGTTATGGTTACTTTAATAATTCTTTAAAAAAAAAACCGACTTCAACAAAAAAACTATTCCATAAAAGACTTATATATGGTTTTCTCATGGATGGCAGTGTCAGAACTGGACCAAGACCACGGGAAGCACCAGCTTTCAAATAAAAAAAGAATCATCAAAATCGGTTCACCCAGTCGAAAGGTCTGAGGTAACAAACATAAAAAACATAGTCGAATTGAGAACCCCCTCCTTTTTTTAAGTCGGTTAATAAAATACATATCACTTCGCGTATTCGCCGTAAGAATACCAGATTGGTTGATACTAATGGTTACTGCTTCGCTTCTTTGAGACTTAGCGTGATGTTATATAACTTATGACCTACCTCAATAAACAAGCTTTTAACATTAGAAAGACAACTGCTGCTAAGCGTACAATTATCTCAAGGATTAATGGTTCAAAATGCTAATTAAATATTTTAGCAATTGGCTGTACAAGAACGTGTTTTTCAATTTACTTTTATTAGTTTAAAAAAAAACATTACTAAGCCGACACATTCTAAATACAAAGTAAAGGAATTAAGAGAGAATTGCATAGAATATAAAAATAACACTACATCAATTACAAGCACTAAAATCTCTATCAATCAGGCAATTACGAAGCTTCAGGGATTGTTTTCAAATCATTTTTTTTAATAGCTAGCAGGAGTGTAAAATGAGGCAAATTGATATTTATGTATGAGGTTTTATGCTATTAGGAAATAGTATCATTTGTAAGTATGTATCTATAGTATAAATTTTCATACTGCCAAACGACTATAATTTGGTGTGTTCCGACGTAGATCATACACTAAAAATGTACATAAAAAAGGAAAAGGAACGAGAATTTGAACCTTCAGTCTTTTATGCTGGAAATGTCGGCACAGGATATCTAGTTTTACCAGAACTAATTCACGAATTAGTGTTTGAAAAGATCTATTAACAAATAAATAATTTATTCATTCATTCCTGCATGCATTTATTCATTCATTCATTCATATACTTAAGGATATTACTTGAAAGAATCGATTTCTGAAAAGGAGTTCGTTCGTTCTGAAGTAGGCAGGTAAAAGGGTGTGGTCGGTAGGGAGGTGTGTGTACCTGGACTTGGCGATGTGTCGCTTGAGTGAATTCTGCAGCTGCTGCACGAGCGCGGCGGCGGCGCGGTGCGCGGCCGCGCGGCTGCGCTGCATCACCGACGTGCTGGCGCGCTCCAGCTCCGCCTGACACACGCACATAAAAAGACATACTATATCCTAGAGATCGTCACGAGGTTTGAGGTTTACGTGGTATTTCCTATACCGAAGTCCAAACCCAGACCTCAACAAGGGGATCGGTCCGATCCAGGTGACTACCGATATAACCTTACTTAAGACATCTGCAAGCGATATCACAATATAATTAATACATCCGGCTCGAAGGACCAAGCAAATATGTTAACATATATAAAATATGTCTGCCTCTCTCTACTCTCAACTTGCCTGTTTAATATCCGCCAAATTGTTCAAAGCTTAACCTTTAACGATTTCCCCGATCATGTTTAAGCAAATCATTGCGTAGGTTGACCAAAGTAATGCATCTTAAAAATAAAATGACATGAACACTTGAGAATGGCTGGAGGAACTTTTCTAAATTCGGTTTTTGTATAACCGTAATAGTACGAACTAGGTTTTTAGATAACGTCTGTCGGGTCAGATAGTAGCAAATAAAATGACCTTTAGATAATAAAGGAACTAACCCAGTCATGCTTGGTAAGTACAGTATATCTAGGAGGGTAACCAAAGTACTATACAAAAACATTTAAATACATTTTTTTAATTAGAGCCCCAATTATAGTCCGACGAAATCCATTACTCTCATTGACATACCTGGTTGACTCTATGAGTGGCATGGTTGAGCATCTCCTGCCAGGCAGGGTCCAGCGTGACCCCGCAGCTCCCCTCAGCGAGGCGCGCCAGTCCCTGCTCCGCCAGGTACACCATCTCCCGAGCCGCCGCATGGGCGCTGTTGGCTTTATCATAGGCCAAGGTTGCAGTGTGGAGATCTTGGGAGGTCTGTTCAATGAAACGATTAACAATCTTGCAGGCTTTAAAATTTATTATTACATGATTAGCGTTCATAAGATTACCGAAGCAAAGGATATACGTGGTCCCCCATGAGGTTCTAAACGACACGTCATAGTAAAACGAAATATATATATTTATAACTCACAATATTAGCTCTAAATCTTGCTTCATAGTAAGGCCGCGCCTTGTGCACGCTGGTGCCAAGCTTCTTGGTGAGCTGCTGTATCTTAAGATGGCCCTCAGCCAGTAGCCGTCTAAAAGCAAGCCGCGCTTCGTCGAGCTCTACTTCAAGACGGTTGATCTCATCTGTCGCTGTGTTCAGGCGCTCTAGTTCGATCTGGTGAGTTGACAGTTATATGACAATTTTATCCTTCTGTTACATATTATTAAACTGCTTCAGTTTACTTGTGTTAAACTACAATCAGAGAAATGAAATCGCACATATTTGCAAAAATGTATTATTTTTATTTATTAAAAAGACGTCGTATTCAATCAATCCATGATAATACCACAAGCTATAACAATGTCGTCTAGTGTCCAAAATAACATCAGAATCCGCATAGAATCCAAAGTAGCAGGACAATTATCCCAAAATTCCTCATTGATGTTAGTACACTCGTGAGACCTGTTTATAAACGGCATGTTTTAACCTGAAACGACCGCTATCGGTTACATCTTTATAAATGTAAAAGAATTGGATACCACTCCAGAAGAAAGACGAACGGTGATCAGCAGAACGACAGTATAGCATAATCGTTTGAGTGCAGTTCAACCTGGGTACGTGGGGTACACTGAAAGTTTTGGGTAACTCATTAATAACATTATTTACATGTAAAGTATCTAGTATGTAAAGTAGCTTTTCGAAGTATTATCCATTACATTTTAAACACTTTTCATTCGGTGAAACCATTTTTGAAAACATGAGGACCAGTAAGCTATCACGGCCTCTACCGGCCCCGTAAATGTCATACCTCTCATCAAATCTTGAATTTTTTAGAAAATAAAGAAATCGCATGATGCCAGGTCTGGACTATGTGCGGGATGGGTCACTAGCTCTACCTTTTCAGAAGCCAAAATTGACTTTATCTTGTTCGCGGTGTGCGCCGAAGCATTGTCATGATGCAATAGGATGCGACTTCTCGGTCGTTTTCCCCTAACATTTTAAAAGACACTGGGCGAACAAATTGTGGTGTACCGCTCAGCATTAACTGTCTTTTGTTCTTCCAGTGAGACCGTGCAGACAGGACCCGTAGGGGGAAAAAACGCAATATTTTTTTGCCTACGTTTCTCGCCTGCCTCAATTTTGTTAGTTTCCTGTCACCTTCGAACACCCATACAGAAGACTTTTGCTTTCTTTCCGGTATGCAACAATATATCCATGTTTCATCTCCTGTCACAATGTCATACACAGCATTTGAACGTCCATGATCGTACTAAAATGTCCTCGAATCTCCTCATAGTTGATACGCCGTTTTTCTTCAATTAGTTGCCTGACAGTAGTCCCATTTTCCTCAGTGATCGCAGTTGAGGGCCGATCTTCACGAATTTCATCATAGAGAGGAACACGGCCACGATCGAATTCTGCGTACCAACACCTTACGGTGCTCAAATGAGGTGCTTCCCTTCCCAAAGCATTTTGAAGACGAGCAGTGTAGTCTTACGCAGTCAGTGAACTTTTAAAATCCATTGTTAATTCCATTGTTGCTACGGACGACGAACTTCAACTTGTGATAAAAAACAACGCGATGGCCCGCCAATTTTTTTAAATTTTATAATTGAGTTTCGTATGTTTAAAAAATATAACATTCGAAATTCAAACATTTATAAGCGGTCAGGAGCGCAGAACTTTCAGTGTGCCCTATGTAACAGCAGCACCCTACCGTATAGGTTATCGTCGCAGAGTAGGTTCCACGATACAGCAGCCCTGTATCGTGTTCCTCCGGACGGTGTTTATTACTTGGTGGCAGAGAACAGAGCTAAGCATTTTCAAAAATAAACTACAGCAATCCCAGAGACTCGCATGTTATGCTGTCACTGGCAGCATGCGCACAACTCCCACAGCTCCCTTTGAACGCGTTTATATAACAGGAGGCAGCTATGGCAGCCATCGGACTCAAACACCTGGATCTGTGGTACAATCGAGAGGGTGCCAATTCCAAACTATGGAATCAATTAATGGAACATATCAAACACTAACAGCTACCCCATGCGACAGGATCCCTAAATAACACAAGTTACACCGAGTTTGCCTGAGAAACTCTGTCTTGGATTGACCTCTGACGGGCCTTTTTCCTCACGATTTGGACTTACTACCCCCCTTAACCACATTGGCAGTTCCAACAGATCGCCGCATTGAGCCAACCTACAACACCTTGGACGAACGACGTGCGGGTGCTGCTTAGCTGGGGGGACCACTTGGATGTAGGTTTAGAACAGCTCTACTCCCAAAACCACTGTTTTACTGTGTAGAATCTAATCGAATAGGACTCCATTTCTCTTCAAAAGGAGGTACCAAATACAACTACATAAAAATGACCGAGATCAATCTGGCATAAATGAAGTCATGATCTATACCAACTTCGCTCGAAAAATCTTGGGTAAGGTAAGAGACTCGTAAAGTGCACAGCGGTTGATGGTCCAACACACCTTTTTTTTTTCTTTTATCACCATGGCTACTGGTAAAGTGGTATGTCGGAATCGAACCGACTAAAACCACACGGTGTTCCGTCACAAGTGAGTATATTGCAAGGGACTCGGGTATACCCTAGGAAGGAAGTCCTCGAGAATCCTGGCAGACTTTGGCCGTCTCTTAAACAGAAAGTAGCCACACCATTGCGTGCGTAGGGCCTTGGTACCCTTCCACTTTAAAAAGACGCGCGCGGAACACGTCGCGCCACCGTCTCAGACCTGCTTTTGCTAAGGTAATGGGCAGGTACACCCGTTACCCCCACGCCAGCGCTCATGGAGGCCGGAGATCATTCTGCGCTCTCCGGCGCCTGGTGCCTCTTCTTCGGGACGGGAGAGTACTAGCC
This sequence comes from Euplagia quadripunctaria, assembly GCA_963859945.1. Classification (NCBI taxonomy): domain Eukaryota; kingdom Metazoa; phylum Arthropoda; class Insecta; order Lepidoptera; family Erebidae; genus Euplagia; species Euplagia quadripunctaria. The sequence continues at coordinate 24,688 of CAWLEN010000146.1, read as the reverse complement.
CTCTTCCGCTCCCTTTCCGCTGCTTCTTTAGCGGACATAACTTCCTCACAAAATGAAGCGGCGGATTCCCACGCACTCTCACTTTGGACCATAGACAGAGCCATGGTCTGCAGCGAGTCTTCCCACACCGATAGCCGCCGCATAAGAGTGTGGCACTCCACACTCTTATGCGGCGGACTGGAAGGAACTAGGCTAGCTCAACTAGTCAGCCTATCTGAACGCATAATGGACCGTCTATGAGTGTAAATGCAGAAACAGAGTCCAGTACCAATTACCTCCACAATTGTGGGGTGCCCTGCGCTCGATTGCTCAAGTCACTCTTTCCACTCTGCCATTAGGACTCCCAGTAGGTTCCACCTCGATTTCATGAGGAATGGGAACTATTCCTCTTGCTCTTTGCGCCATTGATATAACAACGCAAGTGTCTTTGCCTCGAGGTCCCATGGTGCAGTTCAGGTTAGGAGACTCGCTGCTTCGGGCCAACATACCTGACTGCAGGTAGTCTAAACTCGTGCTGTTAACACATTTAACTTGCAGACTGAGAATAGTTGCAGTAATTATGAAGTAAATGAATTTATAAGGTTTAATGATATGTAATCATTAAAAAAAATAAGACAATTGTAATTTGGATATTTTTAAGAAGTTTCTGCTTTTATGTAGATTGTTTGCTTACATAAGCCACACCCAGTTATGAAATAAACTGCTAAAATCAGGGTTCTTTTAGAAATAGAGATTTTATACCTTGTATATAAATTGAAAAATGGTTTTCAAAGACACAATGTTTTAATATTTTGTTTACCATGATTTCTAATGTCAATTACCTGCTCAATAATACTATGGCTGTACAACTTATACACAGCACAATATTACTTAATAACATAACATAACATGTCAACTCATTATGTTATTAACAGACAAACAAATAAAATCATGTAATAGAATATTTTTATTTTGTAAAGATCAAATAGACAATTAACACTTTCTATTTTTAAACTGAATGTTAGACAGCTAACAATATACCAGTCAAAATGTGTAATTATATTTGCAGAAATGCTACATACTATTGAATTACGAAAGTAATTATGAATGTAAAAATATGTTAATTGTGACAGTCATTTCAAGAGTGTTACTTTGTAACCTAAATACCATACTACTGTATATATATAATCATAAATTTTATTTTTAACTATTACTTCATTAGAGCACATTTATTCACTTTTTTAGGTAGAGATTTTAGGGAATCAGTAAAAATATGCTTAATATATCTGTTCTGTGTAAGTCGTAGTTCACACTAATATGACTTTTTCCTGATCTCATTAATCATAGTTGATTGAAAATAATGATTCAACACTGAAATAAATTGTTGGGTTAGCGTTACAAGAAGAAGCGTAGCAAGCATATAATTTAATTATCCAGATCTGTTCACATAAAGGCATCAAGTGATTAACGATTAAATACAATGTACTTTGAAAACAATAATCATTTACATATAAAGGCATTGTACCTTTATATATAAGTGACTAGCAGTGCCCCGAGGTTTCACCCGCGTAAGTCCCGATCCTGTGGGAATATCGGGATAAAAAGTAGCCTATGCGTTAATCCAGGTCTCCAACTATCTACATACCAAGTTTCATCGCAATCGGTTCAGTGCTTTTTGCGTGAAAGAGTAACAAACATCCATCCATCCATCCAAACTTTCACATTTATGATATTAGTGGGATTATTGTTTAAAGTATACAGTATTAATGAACAAAGTTTCATAAACAGTGGAGTGATGATAGGCAGAGGATAAAAAATGTATATAACAAGGTTATATACAGAATAAGTTAAAAAAAATTGTTATTAATTAATAGACCAGGCAGATATTCTACAAGTATTTCAATTATAATGAATTACATTCTCATACTTTGATGTAAAAAATTTGCATTTTCTTAGTGATTGTAGTTTAATTGCATTTGATTAACATTATATAACATTTGATAAACTTAGTTTCTGAATAAACAAATATTTTAAACTTGTAAGCTCATCACTGTTTTAATCATAAGTTTCAAATAACAGTATTTTATTGAAAACATGTATTAGAAACAGTTTTAATTGTACCTCAGGTTTGTCTAATTTTTTTTAATCACCAGATATTTGTATACACTACTTCAATAATATTTATTAGTCATTCATAATAATATAGAATGTCTATTGCATAACAAAAACATATGATCGAAGCCTATTCTGGCTACAACACAATTTCCGATCTTCCTTTGTTTCTCGTAGTCAACAACGTAATCACTACAGTTGTACGATTAAAGCTATCAACCAAACATCATGATTTTTTTTATCAATTTACCTTTGAAAATATTGATCATCTTTACCTGAACTCGAGGATCCAATGCTTCCGAACATTCCGCCGCGCAATCGTTCATTGTTTCCTCAAAACAAAAGCATTTTAGCGAAATTTACATTCCATAAAAGCTTTTGTCGCCTTGTTAATTTTGATCCTTTGAAAAATAAACATTAACATCGCTGAAAGAAAAACACTAAGTTGTCGTACAATATTCAACACCGCCCGCTACAAAAGCACAGATAATATATACATATATAATATATACACAAAATTAAATGTCATTGACATAGCAATTTAAGTTACAATAAATATAGATAAGAAATAATTTAAAAGTATAGATTTTTAGTCGATTTATAAATAAAAACCGAGTCTGAAAGTAAAGTGTTGCAAGTCGTTCTGTCATATTTATACTTAGTATTGGTCGATACTTAGTGTTGGTCGATATAAATGATCTGGGTACCATATACTGCTTAAAAAATATATTTTAAGCATGTGGAGGAACTCGGTTTTGCGTCCTTAAAACGTGAGGGAGGATCCTCCGACCGGGCTAGGAGGTGATCATGCTTCCTAGATCGCAGCCCAACGGTTGATGCTTGGAAGAACGAAGTACGTATGTAGTAGACATATACTAATCGGCGCGAGAACTTTCATTGCGTGATGCAAGATTAGTAGTTTATAGATGATGTTAAAGTGTATTTTTGCCAAATGTGGAAGTCGCCACAAGCAAAATATGAAATATCTTATTAGTAGACACTTTAATGAACTAAAAGAAATCTTAAAAACATGGTATTTTTAAAATTTTAATATTAGCTTTAGAGCTTATTTTTTCGTGTCTCATTCCTTTTAATAATTTATATGTTTTAAGTATATACAGTAACGATAAAATATAAGAAATTAAGTTCTAGGTACCTTCTAAGAAATATAATTATGTATAAGGGAATTCCTATATTACATACCTTTGAATTATCTGACGTTTCGACCAGGTTGTTGTACAGGCCTTAGACTTCTAAGATATATCAAAATAAGTATTCTTAGACATTTAGCTAGTCATGCTTAACGAAATAGCTAGGGCAGTTAAAACAAAAACAAATTAACTAAATTTTATTGTTTTGAACAGATTATATATAGGTCATCACAGTTGCAACTAGTGATTAAAGTGACCCCGGTGGCAATAAATGCATTAAGAAAATTACTTTATTCAATATTCGAGAATTATGAAGACTCGGAATCTTCACTCAAGTATCACGTATCCGCACACTGTAATTTTATACTCTGAGTACTTGGGAACTCAAAATGTATCCCAGTCAAGACTCTATTCTAACACACTCGTCCAACACTACTTCGTTCATTTACATTCAGCTAGTGAATTAGTTGTATTCTGTGGTTGTGTTCAGTCAGTTGTGTTTTCAGGGTTTGTCATCAAGTGACATTAAAAAATATCTAAAAAATGGTATTTACAAGGTTTCATAATTGAATTTCAGATTTAACTTGTTGTGAAAATTTTAATACTTGCAATGTATTTCAGGCGACTGAAGTGGAAGATACCATCAAGCGAATTCAGGCACACAAAGGTGTGATGGGCGTAATAATTGTCAACCACGAAGGTTTGGTCGATTTTCTTATATTTCCATGGTTACTAATACTATCTAGAAGTTTGAAGCATTTCTCCACCACCGATCAATACTATACATTTTATAAAATTCGACATATTTATCCAGCCAAATGCCCACAATGTTGATACAAATAATACTTTCTAATTTCAGGCATTCCTATCAAAAGTTCTCTGGACAACGCAACATCTGTGCTTTATTCTGGTCTTATTGGTCAGCTCACTGAGAAGGCAAGGAACGTAGTGCGAGAAATGGTAATAGTATAGTAGTTATTAAGATTAAACATACTTAGTTATTTTGTTAACAAAACTTTTCATTCTAACACTATGAAATAAAGTGGCTTTTACACTTGAATTAGAAGATAAAGAATAAGTTAAAGTATCATTTTGTTGTCAACTGTACATCTACATTAATACATCTATATTAATCCACACTAATATTATAAATGCATAAGTAAATCAGTTAGTCCATTTGTTACATTTTTATGCCTAGACCGCTGAATAAATTTTGGTATAGAGATGGCAGGGCCTTGGAGAAGGACATAAGCTACTTTTCTTACAAATATAAAACTTGAAGGGGATGAAAATGTGTGCGAGATGAAGTCGCGAACACAAGGTTCACTATAATTATAGTAATTTAGTGAAAGGAAAAAGTTTTTGAAAAGAAATTATGCAACATGGTGAAGTGTGAACCACACTACTGTAAGTTTGTTGAGTAAAGTAGAATAATTTTAAAGTGAAATACTTGGAGGATTTGACTTTAAACTTATTCTAGTATTGGTTTGGTAAATATTGTTGGAGAATAATAATAATAATAAATCCACACATCTCACACATGGCCGTCTGATCCCAAACTAGGCAGAGCCTGTACTATAGTAACCAGACTGCTGATAAACATACTAACAGACTAATATATTTCGAAATACATACATATCGAGGGGTCTGAGGCAAATTCGCCTCAGACCCCTCATTTTTATAGATAAATTACACCCAGACACAGAACAAATTATCATGCTCATCACACAATTATTTGTCCTGGGTGGGAATCGAACCCACGACCTCTGGCTTAGCAGTCAGAATAAAATGGTATGGTAGGAGAACACCTATAGTAGCAGTTGATCACTACTGGCTACGTACCAAGGAAAAGCTTCTGTGTACTGCAATTAATTTATATATATTATGTAGATTGTTGAGGGATCGCCATAGGTAATGTCAGACTTACATAGAAAACTATTAAGCTGGAACCATACTATTAAAACCCAATGCCACCCAACATGAGCACGCGCTCATCTTCTATGAATTCAAGGGCTGCATAATTTTTCAATGACTGTAAACGTATAGTGTGATTGTAGTCACAGATAGAAGAAAAATAGATTTGATTCGACTCAACAGGCATCAAGTATTCTGAAAGCCGTAACTAACATTTTTTATCAAAAATTAGTTAAAAATTGGTTCAGATTCAGCAAGAAATTCTCTACCTTTCTAAGTAATCTGTAAGTAAAGCTCTAAGTCGCTCGGAGCCACAGATACACTTAGAAAAAAAGGCGTTATTTAGCTCCGAACTCAATGTTTTCTACGATGAAAACCATAATTACTATATTGCGTATGGGATTCAATAATCATCCCACCAATATTATAAATGTGAAAGTTTGGATGGATAGATGGATGGATGGATGTTTGTCACTCCTTCACGCCAAAACTACTGAACCGATTGTAATGAAACTTACCAAGTTTCATTACAATCGGTGTAGATAGCTGAAAACCTGGATTAACATATAGGCTACTTTTTATCCCGATATTCCCACGGGATCGGGACTTACACGGGTAATACCGCGGGGCGCTGCTAGTATAAAATAAGTCAAGTAACGAATATCGACAGTGCTTGCAACTTCACTACAGACAAAACTGTCATTTACTCAAAATATACTTTGAAGTATTTGAATATATAATGTGTAGCTCTCTCAGTAAATTTTGTATCCTTATATTGCTCTGTTAATGTTTCAGGATACCACAAATGAGATGACATTCTTGAGATTAAGAAGTAGAAGACATGAAATACTTATCGCTCCTGACCGGGAATTCATACTTATCGTCATACAAAACACTTCCGATTAGTTACAAACACACAGCAGCAAATATTCACTACTGATTATAATCCCAGAAAATGAAAAAAAAAATTAAGCATTGTTTATTATGTAATGGTCTGTTGCTGAATATTGGCGCGTCATAAGTTACTAATACGGGGCCATCCATAAATTATGTCACACGTTAAGGGGGGAGGGGGTCAACGAAGTGTGACAAGGGGTCATAAGCTTCGTGACGTCGCATGTCGAAATTTAAAGTATTAAACACAAAACATTACAAACATTACCTGTAAACGAAAGTCTAAAGACGTTACTACACTTAAAAAAAAAATTAGAATGCTCTTTTCAGTTCTGGGTATAAAATTGCAAAATATGTGACGTCACACCAGGGAGAGGGGGGGGACGCACAAATGTGAGCACCTGTGACAAGGCCGGGGGTCCACAAATCATGAACTTCGTGTGACGTAATTTATGGATGGCTCCTATTGTCACCCGCATAGTTACATGTATTAAGTTATTATAAGATTCATAAGCTTTTTGTAAGTATTTTTAAGATGAAAATGGTGAAACAAAAACAAGTGTCATGAAAATAATCTTTTGCCCAATGACAAATACATTTTTTTTTAATTGGTGAGTGTATGTTTTGGTAACTTACGTATGATATTAGTAATAGAAATAATATATTAAGTTACTGTAGTTGTGCACTTGGAAATCAGTTGCTTTTTGACTTGTTCCAGGTAGTCATGCATTTACGCTTTACATAATATAATATGTGAAGTAGGGTGGGAAAAATAATTCCAACCAATAGTACACATGTTTTACTATTTTGATAAAAAAAATTAGTCAAATAAGTGTGTAGAATGACATAAAAAATTGGAAATCAAATCTAAAAAAAGTTGTGTGTACTTATGTACGCACGTACGAAGTTATACTTTTATCTAGTTAAATAAGTTTATTTAAATATTATAATAAATAATACATACCGTCAACTAACCTCAAATTCCACAAACGTACTCAAAGTAATATGTAGAAACCATTTTTATCACTATCGTGAAGTTGGTAACTTTTTTGAAAAACTGAAATGTTGACTAGCTAACTTCAGGGCGTCGGTTATTCGTGACGATGTGCGCGCGCATCGTAAAAATTTACTCTCATCATTTTTCCATAACGCGCCAAAAGAAGTATAACTTGAAAAAACAGTGTTCATACACATTTAGAATTTTAGACAGACTATTAATATTACTAGTCATACATGTAGAAGTTAATGTATGACTATATGGAACAAGCGGCTTTTTAGGTTGTTAAGTTGTAAGAATAATAAACACGCCATTGTATATTTGTGTAATAAAATCTAAGACTTTGTTTTTGGACTCCCACAATTTATTTATTTATGTTTCTAAATATCAAAACGCAATAAATATTTTATTGTTTCCGTGATACCAACTATCTTTATCCTTGACATTGTGTTTTCTATCCACATTATAACAGACGGCAAATTTACGCAGTTATTTAGCTACAAAAATCCATGCCAATGCCACATGTAGGCCCTTTTTTAACCGACGAAAAAAAGGAGGTTCTCAATTCGATCGTATATACAGAGTGTAAGTGACACCGTACCGAGTCCTGAAATAGTGTATTCAGACCATCATTCATAAGTTTTAAAAATATATATATATTTTATGTATGTTCAGATTGTTCAGCCGTCTCCGTTATTTATGAACCGATTTTGATTATTCTTTTTTTGTTAGATAGGGTATACCTCAAGAGTGGTCGCATGTCAAGGAAGTCAGGATCTGATGATTGGATCCTGATAAAGTTGAGAGAAACCCTTGTTTCTGTTTACTTTTCATTACTTTATCAGGTACTAGCAACCCGCCCCGGCTTCGCACGGGTACAAATTATATACGAAAACCTTCATTAATCACTCTTGTCTATTAGTGAAAACTGCATGAGAATCCGTTCAGTAGTTTTTCAGTTTATCGCGAACAGACAGACGCGGTGGGGGAACTTTGTTTTATAATATGTAGTGACTAGCAACCCGCCCCGGCTTCGCACGGGTAGCAGAGACATCTTCAACAATCATCAACATATTTCAATAAATTTACACACAAAATCCCACAAACTATAAACCTAAACCTTCCTCCTGAATCACTCTGTCTATAAGTGAAAACCGCATGAAAATCCGTGCAGTAGTTTCTCAGTTTATCGCGAACAGACAGACAATCTAAAAAATTTAAATTATCCTATAGTATGTACGTGCATGCCTATATTTATATAAATGTATAGTACCCTAAAATTTGCCTAAGGACGCCACATGTACTAAGGCCTTCACTGAGTACAGAACAACGTACAGTATTTTGAACATCAAGTTATTTAGTGTAACCTTACATTCAATAATTTCATGAAAGTACCTACCTCTCATAAACAGTTCTTATGTGGTAAAAGAGAAAAAAGCCACAAATCATTAAAAATATAAATTAAGTAATGACTGCATATCACCAACAAGTATTTAAAAAGGCATTTCTGCGATTATCACAATAAAATTAAAAGGTCATTAGTATATTTGTTGCGGTGTGGACATTGTGATAAGACAATGAATTTTATAAACCTATATTGAACGATGACAAAGCCAATTTATTTAAGGAAATTGTATAACATCTATAACTAGTGGCCTATCGTTATTTAGTAGCAGTGCCTTGGCTGCGTTACATTGCAAAAGTAGCTAAATATTGCATGTGCTTATTCGTAGTTGTTTCGGTCGCAGTGATTTCAGTTTGATTTGAGAGCAACCGATACGAAGTCCTACTTTTATGCTTTACACAAAGCAGCACGACAACAGTTTGCATAAACAACTCAGTGTGATTGGACCGCGTGTACGCTACTTTATCCTGATTATAGTGAAGAAATAATGGAACATGAATAAGTTTTTTATGGCGAACTATTAAGGAGTTACCTAAGTTAGTAAGTTAATTTTGTATAATTTTAAGTTTCATTTAAATTTGCGTCGAGTTTTGTGCATAAAAAATAAACACTAGACGTTAATTTGTTGTGTGATAAAAGGAAAGTTGTGAGTTTGTTGTTGCTCTGAGTTTTGATGTTAAAATAATAGGTACGTAGGAATTGAATTCCACGCGAAGTTAAATTATCTCCTTTACTTATTAAGACTTAGTTATATCAAATTAATATGCATGTTTTTTTATAATTTTAGTCAATGTCAATAAGTACAAATAAATAAAATTGAAGTGTCTGTTTGTAATGTCAAAATAATAGTTTTTTTATAAGCTCATACAGTTATTTGCACGATACCTGTGCCTAGCGTATGCCTAAGTATCTATTATCTTATCTGTGCCTATGCCTAAAAGTCAGTTTATTTTTGTCTGTCTGTCTGCCTCTTTGTTTGTTCCGGCTAATTTCCGGAACGGGTGGACCGATTTCCACGAAACTTTCACTGGCAGATAGCTGGTGTTAAAGAGTAACTTAGGCTACTTTTATTTAGGAAAAAGAATTAGGGTTCCGTGAAAAATATATAAATATGTATACACAAGCGAAGCGCGGGACCGGCTAGTATTTATTAAGTATTTGTATCGTTTTAGTAACAATACCAAAGACTCTATGCCAAAAATGGTAATATAAAATTATTTATATTACTATTTTACTTAAATTACTTACTTACTTGCTTTATAATATTATAAACGTGAAAGTTTGTGAGGATGTATGGATGTTTGTTACTCTTTCACGCCAAAACTACTGAACCGATTGTGATGAAACTTGGTATGTAGATAGCTGGAGACCTGGATTAACATATAGGCTACTTTTTATCCCGATATTCCCACGGGATCGGGACTTACGCGGGTGAAACCGCGGGGCGCTGCTAGTGCTTTATATAACTTACACGCTGTAAGATTTTCGCTCCTCATTTACTGCCTCTGCAGTGATTATTGTAAAATAGCACTTTCTCGATCAACGTTGACAACACAGTTGGCACAATGGCGTGGTCGTCGCGCCACTACGCCGCGCCGAGTGTTGGTTGGTTCGGTTCCCGCATTGTTCAAGCTTTTGCCTGATCCACAAATAGTTTTTCCGGGTCTAGGAGTTCTTTTGTGTCCATAGTTTGAATGTTTGTAAAGTCTCCTACGACTCTACCTCGCAGTAGTGGCGGTATTCTATCTTTTTTCCTCTCGATGTATCGTTCGGTGTCTGAGTAATTAAGTAAAATATTCAATTCTATCCGACTGGAACCGTAAACTTTTCCGGGATATGAATTAGCCTATGTACTATACCAGAACCCTACTAATATTATAAACGTGAAAGTTTGTGAGGATGTGTGGATGTATGAATGTTTGTTACTCTTTCACGCAAAAACTACTGAACCGATTGTGATGAAACTCGGTGTGTAGATAGCTGGAGACCGGAATTAACACATAGGCTACTTTTTATCTCGATATTCCCACGGCATCGGGACTTCCGCGAGTGAAAGCGCGGGGCGCAGCTAGTATAATATATCTCTGTGCTTAGTTTCATCGAGATCCATGCAGCCGTTATGGTGTGATTTTTATTAAAATTTTTATTTCTTCTAAAGAAATGAACCTGGGATTCAGACGTGTACGAATTGCAAAAAAGGAAGTACTAACGAGTCTATTGTTTGCGCCAATTTGGCAATGCTTATGTGCTACAACGGTATAAATAACGCAACGGAAGTTTATCAATATTATAATGTGCAAGACAACAGTTTGAGTCTTATGAAGAGAAAAGAAAGAAAAAGGCATTTATTTTGGTGCTAAGACACAAGACAAAAAATTAATTATTCTAATAATGTAAGTACTTATATCTATAAAAAAAATACGAAACCAAAACCACCAAAAATAGGTGTCCAGTTCAGCTTAATGCCAGATGAGAATCTGGCGCTGATTTTCAACTGGAAACTCTAAATATATATATATAAATGAGAGGTGTCAAGGGACACCCGGATGGAACGAAGTTCCTTTTGATTAATTAGTAATAAAATTTTATTTCTTTTACTATAGCAAAAAGTGTCGTTACAACTTTTGGTCTTCATTTTTTCCATCTAGACCCCTTTCGCAACGCGGCATAAGGAACTTCGTTCCAATAAAGCATACATTTATTATAAATATAATAAAATCCATAAAATTTACCGGGTAAAACACATACAGAATGCCAAAAAACTTGTTAAATATATTTTGTGATAAAGTGAATTATAATAAACTAGCGACCCGCCCCGGCTTCGCACGGGTGCAATGACGATACTAAATATACTACAGAATATCTTTATATACAACGTTCACAGCTTTTTTGTCATTAGACAATACAAACATGTTTTCTTCAGAGGTTACTCCTTGAAAGAGCGACATATAATTGGCCATGTGAAAAACACTCAACGCTCAAATAAGCCTGCAATATTGAAAATTTGACCCTGCGATTCATTAATGGTCATTGCAAAAGATATCTTTACCGGAAATTGTCCCGCTATGTCCCTGCATTTTAAATCTGTAATATCTTCGAAAATATGCATTGAAATTACATGCTGTAAAGGGCCATTTTGATCTATATTAAATGCACAATGTATTTAAGGTACTTAATTGGATAAGGATTAATGTTGTATTGCTTAAAATCGCTTCGTAAATAAGCCATTATTTCTCGTAAAAAGTAAAGGATCAAAAATGGTTATTGTGGGTTATCCCTAAGAGATAGACATATACCATCGCGGACTTTTTTGTAGACCTTTTTAAGGTGTATAATACTGTGGTACATTATTTTGATCTATCTCGTAGGGTTCAGCCAGCGTTTGCATGGTAAACACAAAAAAAAATGTGTTTATTTACGACATCACATTAGAAACCTCTAAAGTTATCAGTGTTTCTCTACTATATTATGCATGTATTATACATATAAACCTTCCTCTTGAATCACTATCTATTAAAAAAAACCGCATCAAATTCCGTTGCGTAGTTTTAAAAATCTAAGCATACATAGGGACAGACGGACAGCAGGAAGCGACTTTGTTTTATACTATGTAGTGATAAGCTCTTATTGTAATTATGTGCCCAGTACCTTGTGCATTCCATATCAGAATGCAGAGAATGCTAATGTTCGTCTAGTCATGAGTACTCATGAGTCATAAATTCATAAATAAACCAGCTCTGGCTAATCTTTCTCACCACTTGTTAACATAAGCACTGTATGTTGTTTTACATTGTGTAGTTGTTATTACCGCGTAATAAATCGACTTATTTTCTTAAGTAATGTTTAAATTTTTCCACAGCAAATGTTTCACAATCACCTTATTGTAGATTGTTAAGACTTTTTTGTTACTCGGTTTGCTACTTCTAATATTTAAGACTAGCTGTGCCCGCGACTTCGTCAGCATGGAATAGTGTGTTTATATCGAATCAACAGCCTAAAAAATTAGTTTCAAGCTTAGTTAAGTTCCTAGCTCTAAATATGACGATACTTCCGTGCAACTTTTTATCCCCACCTTTTAACCCCTTCCACCCCTTTTTTCGCATTAAAAAGGAGCCTATGTTCTTTCTCCGGCTCTAGACTATCTGTGTACCAAATTTCATTTAAATCGGTTCAGTAGTTTTGGCGTGAAAGGGAGATAGACAGACAGAGTTACATCGCATTTATAATATTATGTAAGCATTCTTAACGACCAAATAATGACTATCAGAAAAGTCATATCGCGCACTAACTCATGTTTTGGTTAGGATCTGATAAAATAATGCATTATTTAAAAAATTATTAGAATGCCTTTAATACAATAGTATTGTTTTTTTAACCGTAATTGTAAAAGCGGCACACAGGTGCACGTAATAATAAAGCCATCTTTTTTGAACGTATGTTAAGCTCTTAGTAACAGATATAAATGATCCTATTTAAAGTTTACTTGACCACTTATGTGCATTCGAGTGCCACGCGCCGGAGGTCGCACGTTTGATCCCCGCTCTGTGCAAATATTTGAATGTATGAATATGTCAAAATGCATTGGTCTAGCTAGATGTTTCTACGCTTTGTTTCTACGTATCAACACAGATAAATAAAATTGAAGTCTCTGTTTGTAATGTCAAAATAATTGTTTTTTTAAGCTCATACAGTTATTTGTATGCTCATACAGGAAAAATAATTATTGATTCCGCGCAAAATATATAAATATGTTATATATAATACTAGTAGTTCTCGGGCGGTTTGGCTCGCGTGTACATATTTATATATTTTATCAAAATATAAGTAGCTTAAGTTACTCCTTATAACACCAGCTATGTGTCAGTGAAAGCCCCGTGAAAATCGGTAAACCCGTTCCGAAGATTAGCCGGAACAAACAGACAGAGCAGACAGATAGACACACATTTTAAAAACTGATTTTTAGGCATAGGTATCGTGCATATAACTGCTTAAAAACTATTATTTTGACACTGCAAACAGATACTTCAATTTTATTAATTTGTATTGATGTATTTAGAAAGAAAAGGATCTAATTAAGTGTTCTTAATGATGAAGGAATTACGTCTAAAGCTGTCATTTAGCTATTAGATAATTATAATCAGCAAGTACGTGCTGTGAGAATCACAATGGTATTCACTTTAACAGCTGCCATCTGTAGATAAATATACATAGTTGTATTCTATCGAATATAATTATACACGTATATATCATCATCAGGTCATTTGTATATTTTAAAAGTATTAAGTATGATAAAAACTATTTTATGTATTAATTTTTACAATCCCTCTTGGCTGTGATGTAATTGTCCAAATGATTTACTGACTAATTAAATTTATGTAATAAGTTTTATGGCAATTGCAATTTTGACAATTTACAGACAAGTTCGTGGAAGTGAATATGGACGCCGCCAAGGTCTATGCAACAGCTGCAATGGCTAGGTACATATATTGTAGTCACCAGAATTATTCCTAATCGAGAATTTATGTTACTGCTGCAGTAAAGTTCGTTCATTTTTGTAGAGAATTCTTCAGATACTTATCGTAACCACAGATTATTAAGTAAAAAACTATATTTACTGTCAAAACAATACCCCTTACCTACTTTACTAACGTTTATACTCATAATTGTTTGAGCACTTTCCAACATTCTATATTACAAGATATGAGTATCGTATATCGTGACGTGGCGCGATTATATCCATTGTATCCTTATCTGATAGGTAATAAGCACATATACAAAAGGTTTATTCGAGAAAAGTATTAACAACACGGGCGTGTTAAGTTAAAAAATAAGTTAGTAAGGCGTTAAGTGATATCAGAATAAAGTACATTTTGTGAATAAACAACGTGCCAACATGAAGCAAATGGCGATCCACGATTTCTTTACAAAAACAATAAAAAAAATTGATAATGAAAGAAATCACAAAAGACATTGTGCCAACGATCGACCATGTGTAAATGAAGATAGTAGTAACTCTTTATTAAACTCGGAAGCGGTCGCAATTGAAAGTGTCCATTCGCCACCTGATAATTCCAGACCATCTGACAATAACAATGAAATTTTGTTTCCATCACAACACGCAGGAGTGCAGGAGATTGACACGTTGGAAGATGACGGAGAGGTGAAAGACTATATGGATCTTGAGTCTTCTTTAGAATGCGCTGAGGTATCAGATATTTCTTTAGAATGCGATGTGTCACCAGATATCTTAAACTATATACGCAGATCGTCACCAACATCTTCTATTGATCTTGGTATTCCAAGTAAAAAAAAAAAGAGAGGTGTAAGAAAACTAAGTAAAGCAGAAGCCAGTAACAGTATTTCATTCATTCTTCATACAATTGACCAATATGATAAACACCTGAAGACATCTAACGCGTTGCAAGGTATACTGACGGATGAATCGTTGGCCTTGTTATCAGACAGGGCTTTGGAGCCGGAAGATAATAAAAAGTTACTCAGCTATTTGTACTGCGTTGACCAATATGAACCTGAAAGTATAGCTGATGAGGATATTCCACTCCAGACTTTAGAGATCAAACAAATTAATAATACTCGTACGTTATTATACAAGAAAGGATTTATAACTTTTTTTCCTAAAGATTCAGACACGTGGACCTCTGAACAGTGTATGGAACGATTAACATCATCACAAATGCAGGCGGTATGCGAAACATTTAAGTGGAAAATCCCTTTTAAAAAGAAAAAGTCGTATAAAGACATGATCCGGACACTTATGACGACACCAGATATAAGAATGTTTTCGAAAGATTCCACTATCACTGTCGACAGGAGAACAGAAGTCTTAAAGGAATTGAGGTCAAAAGTCAAGAAATGGAAATTATCGGACTTGGCCCGTGAAACAATAAATGAACTAATTGTTTTCATGCATTTGGATACTGTTTTTAAACTGGGCTGTTCAATTGATTTTACCAAGGAGTATAATGACAGACCCGGGATAAAATTTAAACCGTCTGGAAGTACAAAAACTTACCCTTTGGATAAAAAAATGATTGTGGATAATGCTACAATTATTTTTCAGGATAGGAAAGAATTTTGTACATATCTGGAAGCTCTTGCGTATTTCGCGGAATATAAGACAGTAAGCGATAAACGTGATATTGTGTTACGTATATATCAATTATATAAGGATGTGACTAAAGAAAATATGTCTCGTTATACAGCAATGCCATTATGGCTACATATATTCACACCTGTAAAGATTTATGTGGATATATTGGAAGATGGTGTAACGCATTTGAAGAAAGAAGAGTACGACAAAAAGCTGGAGATACTGGACTTACTAATCGCACAAGTCGCATTTAAGCAAGATAAGAAAGCTAAGTGGTATGATATGAAGTTTAATATTCAGCGAAACTCTCTGAGATCTATCCAAAAGGCAGCTGCTACATTATGTGAAGCCTTCAACGCGGATTTGCCGGAGGAGACTCTTATGACTTTGCGGAATCGCGCTAAGAAGATTACGGATATTAAAACTAGAGGTATTGATCAAAAAGTTTTGGACGCACTACTGACTAATGCTAAAAGAGGAATATTGGAATGTAATATACCTGAACCACATAATCACTTCCAAGCGCCTGCACAGAAATCCAATTCAAGATGTAGGCCTCAGTATGAATGGAAAGGAGAACTCGTTTCAGCTGAAACCTTGTGCTGCAATATTCACAAAAAAGAAGGACCATTTACAGTAGCAGAGCACTGGGAGGGTACTCTCATGACCACGATATACTTCCTGCTGTTCTGGGACATTATATACACGAAACCATTAGCCATTGGAGGCATATTTATGAGCCACTACCAGCAGTATCCATTAGATATGTGGTATGAAAGCTTTTATATAAATAGAAAAGCGATAATTGATGGCTTTCTCTTAAAACTCGAGAATAGCACAGTAGACGATGTAATGGAAATGATTAAAACCCGTTATGATGAACTGGTTCAATATAACGTGCCAGAAATGACTCGAAAAGATAATAATTATGATAATATTACGACAGTGGTACGTTGCCTAGGCCCGCGACCACTTGCCGCCATCTGTCGCCGACTGGCGCGCAACTATACATACATGCGTTATGGTTTTCCCGACTTGACATTATGCAACACTGACAATCAGACTATCGAGTTCAGGGAAGTGAAGACAGATAAAGATATCGTGCGCTCAAACCAGATACAATGGCTGCGTTATTTAAATGAACACAACATAAAGGCTGGCTTCTGCTATTTGAGTAATAAGAAAGAACAAGATACCAGTCAAAAAGCAACGAATGAGCAGCATATTGACAGTAGCCATTCACCGGACACTAATAATATTGAAGACCCGCAACCCGGCCCTATTACTAGCTCTGTTTAACCAAACTGGCTTTGTTTCTACAATAATTGTTTGATGAAATGTATATCATAACCATAGAAACAGGATTCGAATCCGTTTTGTGGTTCTCGAGCTTAGCCAACACATACAGAAACACAGACAACACACCGCACCGCAATTTTATTTTTTTACTATGTTAGGACGATAAACAAATACATATAGGTAAGTAACGTTATCATTTAAAATTATTTTATGTCTGATAATATATTATTTTATCTAATAAAAAGAGAGGGTTTAAACACCACACACGAAAAGTATTGTGATACTGTGATTGCTAATTTAAATATCAATTTATTGAGAAAATGTTAGGGATCTCATACCTCATGAATCTCATACTTGAGCATTCATTCAAACTAGTTTAGCACTATCAAGTAAGTAGGTATTATCTAGATTAGTAGTGAGTAAGTAGTAGTAGTACCTGTGGGAGAGTCATGCTTCGGCACGTATGGGCCGGCTCGACCGGAGTGATACCACGGCCTCACAGAAAACTGGCAGTGAAGCAATGCTTTTATTGCTTTTTGCCGAGTGAGTTAGGTTACCGGAGGCCCTAACCCTTCCCTCCCCCCCCTTCCCGTTAAAGGCCGACAACGCACTTGTGACTCTTGAGGGCGGCAGTAGTCACTTACCATCAGGCGACCCGTCTGCTCGTTTGCCCGCTATCGCATAAAAAAAAGTATTAATATAAGTACATACATAACTATAGAGATTCATTCTTAGGTACATTAATACGTTGATAGTGATTATTATTATATTATTGTACCTATCCTATATATGTATATCTAAGTGTTATAAGTGTATAAGTAGTAAGTATGCTTACTGTTCGTTATTGTTAAGTAAATCATTGGGTGATAATTGTAGCAATATATAATATTTGTATGCAATAAATGTGTATATTTTTAAATTTAAACATTCGCAATAGCCTTGTTTCCGCTCTAAAAGTTTGCTGTTTTGTTGAGATTAATGTTTTTAACGATTTTTTTCCTATTACATATTCGGTGCACAGTCTCAGTCGCGCACCGAGGGTTCTGTAAGCAAACAAACTTACAAGTTTGTGTGCTTACGGATGTTACGGACACTTACGGATTTTAGCCCGTCTTTTCCGAAAGACAAACTTAACTTTGTTGTTCTAAAAATACTTTACCACACATCGATGTACCACAAAGTCAACTTTCCAACCGTAAAATATAAGTTTATAATCACAAAAACTTTTTTTTGTATGTGATAAACAAGAAATTAACGACTTTCAGATCCTTTGTGCTGCCAGAACTTGCTTCTTACCATATTTCATCATTCTAGGTTAATGGGAAGTACCCTATGGGTTTTGATTTACCTGCGAAATGTTCAAATTTGGTCAAAGGTTTTCCTTTTTTTTTTGTCTATGGCTTAAATGGCTGTATCTTTTTATTGCGTTGACTCAGAAGCTTGATTTTTTTACACTTTCAAGGGACCGCAGACATAAGTATTCGGTATTCATTGCAACTTGATGCGTTCACGGGTTCCTGAGAAAAAGGGTCTAGACAGGCAGACAGACAGACAGACGGACGGACAACAAAGTGATCGTATAAAGGTTCCTCTTTTTTCTTCTGAATTGACGCGAGTTTTCTAACGAAGAGGAGCTTATAGAAGCTTTTGAGGAGATATGCGGCGGTGTTCCGAGGGATAGATACTGGAGCAATGTACTCAGCACCAAAAGGATTTAATTTATGTAATAATAAAAACAATATTGTGTTCTAAATATTAATACTTATCGCAATTTATCTAATGCACGGTCTACAGTGATCTCATCATTCAGTAACTGCATTTGTACGTGCATGATAAAGTCGTCGTTCGCGATTTGTTTTGAGTTTCGTTTTACGCCTTTTAAATCGTAAACTTTTTATCAATCGTTGACACTGTCAAATTACAGATATTCATTTAAATATATATATTGAACCAAAAAGGTTCAATGTAGGTATATGCCTATTAACATTAGGTCAGGTAATACGAACTGCATGGTATACAACACAATATTTCACAATCCTATCATAATTAATAACCTACTATTCCTAGAATATAACTCATAAATATTACAGATATACATTTAAACCTACGTCAATATAATATCACAGGCTCGGTGCATCTCTTTGGTAGTGTAACGGGTATAAAACAATACCCTTTACACTAGTGGTGGTGCAAGTTGGTAGTGTAACGGGTACAGAACGGCTCGAAAGGACCCCGGACACCAAAGGTCCTGGTCCTGAACACAGGAGGAACTAATTACAAAATGTATTAATGAATTAGCCACGGGCCTCAAGTGGTATAGTTACGCCCTTAGATTATATATAGGTCCAGATACCGTGACTAGTACAAAAGTCACCGTTTACTTTGAAGCCACTTTTTGGTGCTGTGTGAGTGAACCCCGCCCAACGCGAGTGTCTACGTACAATGTTTATGCTTGTGTGCATTGACGGTTTTACTACCAGTGCATAGAGGTTACCCCAAAATTTAGGGACTTTTTTATTAAACATATTTTTTTTTTATGTAAGTAATATTAAATAAATACATTTTGAATGTATTTAAATCCGTTACAAATATTCGTTTATTTCATTTTTTCGTTTTTTTCATTTAATTCGTTTAGTTAAAAAGACAAATGTAAAATAAAATTACTTAGTAGGAACTATTTATTTATGACAATATTTTTTGGTTGGTTTTCAAGACATTTTTTTTTAGAGTTTCCTCCTTAAGAATCGATTTTCATATAAGGCCGTATGAAAAAAATATGAGACTGAGTAATTTTTTTTTATGGTAAATGTAACATAAAAGCTCTTTTGTGTAATAAAATTAAATGCAACTTCATTCACAGGAACAGAGTAACAAAAGGTATTTTGATAAAATAAAGTAAATGTTTTGCCTTGTTTTGTAGGACTTGGATATATATATGTATATATATATTTTTATAAAGTATCAAGAAACTAACAAAATTTTACAAGTCCTGAGTGCTCTATAGCTGTGTTCGTTAGGAGTAGTAATAATAGGTTATAATACGAGTACAATCCCACAGCTAAAGTATCGTTTGACGGACACATTGAACTCCGGGTGCTAGAGTTTAGAAATTAAGAATATTTGAAGGATTCCAGTTTCGCGAACATTAACGTTAAGCATATTTCTCGTCTTTCTATAAATAACAAGTTTGGCAAAGAAAAATATATATACTGCTAGAATGCGTTATGGGTAAATGAAATTCACGTCCTGGCAACATCTCTAGTAATGGCGTCGTAATTTTATTAATTTCAAATTTTGTTCTATTGTTTATAAATACATTAGGAAATAGAATACTTACATATGAAATGTGATGTTCGGACACTTAAGATTTTTTTTGTATAATTTTTACAGAATGTGACAGCACAAGCAGGCATTTTTAAATATTATAAGTAGCGACTCGAGACGTACTTCAGCGGCGAACGTTCGCTCGCGTGTGACGAGTGAGACGCTTATATTTATATTAGACGCTTGTATTTTTTGGCTTCAGTTTTGAGGCACGGATTAGGCATCTGGACCTATATATAATCTAAGGTTACGCCACTGTCGATAGCTATCTTACTAAACAGTGTCAAGACAATCACGTTAGCGATGAGCTCCCCATCTTTTACGGTGTTCCTCAGAGTAGTGTATAAGGATAATATCGACTGTTATAAGTATAAGGACCAAATCTATTCTTTGTTTCTCTAAATGATCTATACGATTTAAAGCTGCCTAATGGTAAGATCGTCACTTTTGCAGACATGATTGACAGACATACTGCATTTTCGTTTAGTGGTGAAACTTTGGGGGGATGCATTTGGTCTGGCTCAGGTTGGATTCAATGTAAGAAATAATTGGCTTACTAATAATCTACTTAGTTTGAACATAGACAAAACAAAATCCATTTATTTCACTCTAAAAAATTCAAAAGATCCACCATCAATCCAGATAATAGGTCATAAATGCTCTGCTACTGTCCCTGTCCAAAACTTCAACTGTTAGGTCACATCAAGTATCTTGGTGTAATAATGAATAGGCGACTCTGTTTTGACATTCAAATTGATTTACTAACTGCAAGGACCCGTAAGTTAATATTTATATTTAAAAATCTTCGTTTTATTGCTGACACAAAATTAATTAAAATGGTAACACTGGGAAGGTGTTGTGTAGATGGGAACTAATTTAAATTAATAAAATATTCCTGTTCGACTAACTAAAAAGTTGTATCGTTGAGAAAGAAAAATAGTTGATCCGTTTCATTTGGTCAGAGTGGAAGGGCTGTCTTAAGTTGGCGGGGAGAAGTCGCTTTTTTACATTTTTTTTGCTCTTTCAGCTGTTCGTTAACTGTTCGATCAAAATTTTTATTTGTCGCTGTGTTTTTAAGCTAATATCGAACAAATAAAAATTTTGATCGAACAATAAAGAACAGTTAACCAACAGTTGAAATAGCAAAAAAAAGGTTAAAAAACGACTTCTCCCCGCCAACTGAAGAAAGCCAATTTTTAAATTTTATTTATAAAAAAAAACTAAGATCGAACAAATAAAAAAATTGATCGAACAATGACGAACAGTTAACAAACAATTGAAATAGCAAAAAAAAAAAGTAAAAAACCGACTTCTCCCCGCCAACTTGAGGGTAATTTTTATTTTATTTTCAAAAAAAAAAACTAAGATCGAATGAATAAAAATTTCGATCGAACAATGAAAAACAGTTAACGAACAGTTGAAATAGCAAAAAAAAGCTTAAAAAACGACTTCTCCCCGCCAACTTAAGAAAGCTAATTTTTTATTTTATTAAAAAAAAAAACTAAGATCGAACAATTAAAAATTTTGATCGAACAGATAACGAACAATTGAAATAGTAAAAAAAAAATGTCAAAAAACGACTTTTCCCCGCCAAATTGAGGGTAATTTTTTATTTTATTTTTCAAAAAAAAAAACTAACATCGAACAAATAAAATTTTGATCGAACAGTTAACAGTTGAAAGAGCTAAAAAAAAATGTAAAAAAGCGACTTCTCCCCGCCAACTTAAGACAGCCGTCTCATTTTATACGAGGACCGCGTTTAGTAGGTACCTACCTAATCAAATGGTTAAATAATGGTAATTTGGGATATCCGTAATATTTAAAAGAGAACCGCATTTCATAGTCCGATTCATTAATCAATGGGAAAATCAACGGAAAAAAGTCCAAAAAGTCCACGTCGTCCGATCAGTCGAACCAACAAAAAAAAGTCCGCGTCGTCCGATCAGTCGAACCACGCGGCCTCAGGGACACAAAAAAAGCCGTCAAATAATCTCGACTGTTCTAAGTATATATAAACGTACCTATATCGATTGCACCTAGGTTTTTTTTTACCCTAAAAAATTATTACACTTGGTGTTTTTTATTTTATCGATATTTTTTATCACACATTAAATAGTTTTATTAACGAGCCTTAATACCAGTCTACCTTGTACCTAAACTATTATTACACAAGTTTCTTCTTACTCGCGGCCCAAGAGCATTCTTTCCGGTCTAAGTGTCTCAATCATCCTAAAATTTGGCGAGGTTTTTCCTCGCAATGCCGAAGACTATGACCCTTTTCGTTGTCGGCGGTGCTGTAAATTCTATGTAGACTACGTCTACCCATATATTTAGTGTCGTCGCCCCATCACTGTGCCTATATCATATTATATGCTAATCAAAGGAACATGTAGAAACATGGTGGTCAAAACAATGATACACATTTCATAAGCTGGCAACATGTCTCAAAAAAATAATGAGCGTTGACACTTAAGTAGCTCATGCTACACTAAGGATTTCATACAAGACTAAATTCGAAAATACTGACAATGTTGATGTTTTAGGGATGTTTTCAGATTGTGGTCACAGCCTAGCTGCAAGGAAGTGCTTTCCGGGAGTCCATTTCGTAATTAAAGGGTTAAAAATAAAAACAGGTTATGAAAAATACTTTATTAAAATCAATAAAAAAATCCAAGTTTATTGTGCTAGTACAACTATGCCTGCAAGTAACAAATTGCGCTATCGAAAATAGCGGAAACTAGCCTTCGGGTGGCCAGGCCAGGCCACTCCGCACCTTAGGTATAAAGCTACAAGTACGCGGCCGGCTTGACTGATCATGCCATAAATTGAGTGGGCTGGCGCGCGCGAGTCGCACGTTAGTTCGATGCTCACTCACGAGCTGCGTCGCGTCATCCTTTCGTATCTAGACTATCTAGTCAATTAGTACCAAGATTTAGTTGTTCACAAAAATACAAGTCGGGAGTGGAAGTACGTCAGGCTGGCCCAGTCCCATGGAATTTGGTAATAAGATTGGTATCAATCGAATGAACCCATTTATACAAACATATGTAAGCCTTCGTTTTCAATGTAACTCTTTTTAAAAGAAAATACAAGCACTCATAGGGCCGGGCCAGCCTGACGTACCTACGTGGGAGTGGGACGTCGCCGTCGTCAGAACAGATAAGAGTCACGTGATACAGAGAGAGAGAAGCAACTTCTAGGTGAATTAGCGAAATGCGAACTGAATGGGGACTTTATTGTGTCGGAACGAGTGTTGCTATTTATTTAAATGATTTTGCGGAGTGGCTTTTGTACCTGTTCTATTTAATATGTATCGTACTACGGGTTTTAAAAACAAAAATGCCTCTAACTAAATGGAAGAAAGATGAGGGGTTATCAAGAATACTTACTAGAGATACGTCACCCATCTTAGTTGGTGTTTTCAGTTGCAAAAATTTTAAATTTAATTGTTGGTGTTTTCAACGCGTTTCTGCGCCTATCCAGAAGCTAATACTCTAACTTGACAACTTTTTATCATATTTAGCAACTCTCGTGCAATACACCGTGGTAAATTATAATTATGTTCATGAAGTTTATGTAATGATAATGCGGTCGTGGATAGTATTTTTTTATACTTACTTTTTCGAAGCTTCGGTGACTTTCTTTGGAGCTCCGTTATAGCTTACTGGGCTTCAGTTTATTATTTATTATTCGTTGTATTTCTTCTTGACCAAGACCTAAATTAACTGGTCAGGTTGTTTTGTGGATTTTGCTTTTAACATTTTGACAGTTTCAATCTTCAGTTCGTAACTAATTTCATTATTAAATATTAAAGTTTTGCATATTGGGTACGTGTACAAAGACTAACCATTTAAAATATTTTTACTTGAACCTTATTATATACATTATAAGTAAAATCAGTCTTGAAGTTTCGCAAATTTTCCTGTACAACTGGCGTCTATAGCTCATGACAATATATAAGATTTCATGGTTTTTGTTTACATGTTTATTTTTCCAATGTTCACATGTCCATATTAAACTGTATTTAAATATACCTACAGTTAGGGCTGCCATTTACTACACTTATTTAAACAATTTATTTGGTAAACAAGCATTCGGCCTGTCTAAATACGTAAGCAGGTACCGTTTATAAACACTGTCAACACCAACAGTGACACATGTGGGTTGCCAGCCCTGTTATTCCCTACCACGGGCTGTTGGCGATCGTACTCAGGCTGCAGATGTAGATTTACACACGGTGAGCAATGCTCTGTGACGACATATTGCGTTTGTAGTTACGTGTTTCTAATCTTCTTAAGACATGCGTCCAAGATAAAAGATTTTTAATAGCAGTTTATATTTAGTTAGTATAGTATCTCTACTAATTGTTATGCTACTCTAGAATTAAATTGATGTACCGGTCTTGATAAGAGTGAAAGTTAATAGTTATTTAAAGTTACGTTTTTCATACTAAAGTACATTGGACAATACTAATTTACTTATTAAACTTTATTTACTAGATT
>CAWLEN010000145.1:0-15636 GCA_963859945.1 Euplagia quadripunctaria | reverse complement strand
ATAAAAGAAATTGCTAAGACCCTAACACTCACCCCGAGAATGTCAGCGAACCTGTCGCGGAGTGGCGGCGCCGGAAGCGCGGCGTGTAGTGGAAGCGCAGGAACGGGCGACCTAGCCTTCTCTGGAACATTCTCTACCTCTGCACGGGCGGCGGTTCTGCAAACACGTAAGTATTGTTTTCATTCGAATACATAGTTATTAAAAAAACAGTCAATACTTACCTGCTATGCTAACCTACGCTTCAAGTGTAACAAGAGATGAAAGTGTTTTGGCAACGAGTATAGCAGTTTAATATGAGAGAAAACTGCATGACAACCGCAAGAACTATGAAGCAGAGTGTATTGGTACTATTTGGTACACTTGATAGACGGTATGACAACTTTTTACCCATCCCGCTCTCAGCAGAAAATTCAAGGGACAACAATTACAAGCCGTTTATCGTCTTTAAGTTAAATACCTTTGAATTCCCAAGTACCTTACCTTCGGGCCCGAGAGGCAGGTGGTGGTAAGACAAGCGCAGCGCCTACGGCAAAGTATGGAAACCTAAAAGAACAAATATATTATTAAGAGTTACACAGTTGTAGAGAAACGTGTAGGTATTCATTCCCGTAGACGTATTCCATTAGACGTACCGTAGTGCTTGTGGTGCAGTGGGACGATCGCGTGGTGGATAGCGCATTAATGCAGCGAGCAATGCCAAAGCGGGTGGTGAGGCTGAAGGCACCACGCGCGCCAGTGGCACTCCTGCACTGGAAGGAAAACGGAATCGCAACCCTTCAGCTAGAGCATATCCCTCGGGCCAGTCTTCGCGGTCAGGCGTACCAAGGACAGCGCATATTTTGTGCAGTTGGTCAATTTCAGAATTGCCAGGGAACAATGGCCGACCCGTGTACAGCTCGGCCATAATGCAGCCAAGTGCCCACAAATCTATGGGAGCGCCGTATCGCGTGTCGTGAAGCAGCACCTCAGGCGCGCGATACCAGCGCGTGGATACGTAATCGGTGTATGGCGGTCGAGAGCGCACTTCCCGCGCCAATCCTAGATCAGCAATCT
Source organism: Euplagia quadripunctaria (assembly GCA_963859945.1). Taxonomy (NCBI): domain Eukaryota; kingdom Metazoa; phylum Arthropoda; class Insecta; order Lepidoptera; family Erebidae; genus Euplagia; species Euplagia quadripunctaria. The sequence continues at coordinate 14,583 of CAWLEN010000145.1, read as the reverse complement.
TCACTAGCTCGGCTCCCGCACAAAGCAAATTTTCAGGCTTTAAATCTCGGTGGAAAAAGCCATGACGGTGCATATGAGCTAGCCCTTGTAGTACCTGATATATTATATTTCTCAACACAGGTTCAGGAAAGGGACGCTCAGCGTCGCGTATCAGCTGATATAAGTTGCCACGCATGTACTCGAACACGAAGTATAGAGTATCGTTTTCTCTTATTACTTCACGTAACTTAACAATGTTTGCGTGATTAAGTTTTTTTAAAGACTTGACCTCGCGTAAATTCATCGCTTCATCCCACGAATAGTATTTTCGCTTCATGCGCTTGATGGCCACCTTCTCGCCTGTGTCACGACGTTGTGCCAAAACCACGGAGCCATACGTTCCGTCACCGAGCTGCTGCAGGACCACGTACCGATTCATGGTGTTGTTGTTCTTAGTTTAACCGGCGAAGACAGACATTATGTCACTCGTCCTACTTTTTCCACAATATACTATTGAATCAAACGTTTACTTTTATTTTTGCTCAAAACATATTTGAGTTCAGAAATATTCTGATAATTTTTACTTAGACAATAATATTATAATAATTAGACTTGTACAAGGAATACCAGCATCTATTATTATTTAGCAAGATTAGTATGTTAAAATAGTTATTCATGAGTCTTTTGAGTTTGAGAAATCTTGAAAGGAATATTTAGTTTTCTAGTAAATCACCATCCAATATCGCACCCTCATTAACAACTTATTTATTAAATTAACTAGATATTTACGCAGGTACATACAGCTCTAATAAATAAACATGTTATCTAAAAATGGTTGCCATAGTAACTATTTTACAACATTCCTCACCCACTCCACATTTACCACAGAATAAATACAAGTACAAAATTAATAATAAAACAAAACAGTAATAATGAACGTACAATCTACTCACATCCCCTTCTTCCATTCTTCAAGTACCTACACATGCACGGTAGGTACAATATAATAGTCACAGCGGAAATCGATGTATAATCGACTCGTCCGTGAGTTATGAAAACGGAAGCCCGCGTCGATTACACTATGGTTACCACCAACAAAAATGGAACCTTTTTTTTTAAACGACGATTTCAACTGCATTGTACCACTAGGACTCAACTACTTGGAAAAGGGCGGTTAGCGGTTATAGACCATCATTGGCAGATAGCCATCTTACCTAGGTATTTGCAACACAACACGGTATTAATCATGTTTATATAATCTATTATTAGTTTTACTTTCCACAAAGAAACCTATTAATGCGTTGATATTGTGTTAATCTAAAATTTTTTGTAATTAATAAAAATCTGTTTAACAAAAAATTAAACCAACGAAAAGAACTAAAAAGCAAAAAAGAAATAACTATACAATTTTTATAATCTTATTTTGAGTTGGCGCCAAACAACCTACTCTACGTAGGTATAGTTAATCATTTTATTATTTGGCGCCGACTCAAAATAAGAATTTTAAAAAGTTTAATTTTTTGTTAAAAAGATTTTTATTTCATAATTTTTTTCATCATCAGCTCAGCTACATGATGTGATGATTTCTTAACGCAAATACCTGATAGAGTAATGAAAAGTAAACAGAAACACTATTCGTTCCTACAATTTTCGAAGGTTTCTCTCAATTTTATCAGGATCCCATCATCAGATTCGCATTTCCTTGACATGGGACCACCCTTAAGGTATACCCTATCTAACAACAAAAGAATAATCAAAATCGGTTCATAAATAACGGAGAGAGGGCTGAACAAACCTAAAAAAAATATATATATAAATATATACGGTCGAATTGAAAACCTCCTTTTTTTTCGTCGGTTAAAAAATAGACATTTTCAAACAATTTTTACAGAATTTTATGAAATAAAGGTAATATACGACTTTGTACGTACGTCATCGCGCGCTGGGATACCGTCAATATTTTTTTTTATTATTCTTAATTTTTCTGCCTCAAAATTTAAATTCATATGATTAGTAATTGTCTTAAATATTTTATTAGTTATTTACCCGGAAGAAAAAGCGTACAAAAGCATATCTTTAGACTGAGATGTATTAGTGATGGATGATACTGTCTCCCCTTCGTAGCAGAATCATATGAAAGTTGTAACCGCCATGTCAGTCATGTCACCCGAGAATAAGTGACCAGCATTGTATGCAACAAAAAATCTGTGTGTTCAAAGACTGATCAAATTAGTATGCCTACTTACTTACCGAAGTAAGTAGGCGTGCTGTCTGTAATAAGTGCGTGATGAACTGATTTATATACCGACTCCTAGAATCTTCTTAAGACAGCGAATTCTGCTTGGATTTGCGTGCATGCATGAATGTTTGAAAATAATAATAAAGAGAATTTATTGTTCCTCTTTTCAATCAACAGTATGAAATAAATCAGCAATTTACATCAACTGTCATTCTCACCTACACTTTGCGTTGCGTAAAATAGCTGTCGAGCTTCTTTGCCTGAGGGTTCCTTTTAATGAAGGCATAGTGTTGTTCATCGCTCACGTATAGTTTATGAATTGAAATTGCCGACCTTATGAGTCCGGGCTCACTATGAGTCCTCATAGCATTGTTTGTGAATAATGTTGAAATAAAAAATAATAATTTAAATAATTAATGAAACGCTTTTGTAGTTAGTTGAACTAAAAAGTAGAAAATAAGTAATAGTTTAAAAAATAAAACATGCTTTTGTAACTATCATTGCAATCTGTCTAATGGACATGGTCTTGGTCGTGAGCTCTCGTATACTAATATCGTGTGATGATTTTTGTGTGCCAGATTAAAATCGGCGTAGTACCTATGTTTGCACATTCTAAAAAGATGCAGAGGTAGACAATATATATAGAAAGAGAGAAGAGTATGTTAGAATATGGAAAAGGATTTCATCATTTACAAAAAGATAAAATAAAATCTTAGGCGACCAAGTAATTTAAAAAATAATAAGCGGTAAGAGTACAAAAAGTACACTTTTCTTTGCAATTCTATAGCGTCTTCTTTATGCAAATAAATGATTTATGATTATGATTCTAAATTTTTTCCCACTGTAGTAATTGAAAGGAGTTTGAAAATTTCGAATTACTAATCCCCTAATTATTGTCCGCCGTTCAATCAAAAGTATGAAATAAAACAGCAATTTTCATGAACTGTCACTCCCACTCCCACCTGTATACTATGCGTTGCGTTAAAATAGCTGTCGAGCTACTTTACCTAAGGGTTCCTTTTAATAAACGCATAGCGTTGTCCATCGTTCAAGAATTGAAATTGCCGATCCTGTGCTTCCGGGTTCACTGTGAGTCCTCATGGCATTGTTTGAGAATACGGGCGCTATAGCACAGATTACTAAGTAGTTACTACGTAACAGATAAATCACTCCCAACAAAAACGTCCATACCTACCGTTTTAATTACCTACTCTTTCCGAGCGCCGACCGCTGCATGCGAAAATGATCTTAAATGTTCTTAAAACACGATTATTATTGCCTCGCAATAGCGCATGCTTGCGTTGCCGTAAGGGAGTTTAGGGTTACCTCTTTTTATGTAATATTCAATACCTATATTTTTATAAAAAAATACGTATGCTAATTAAGTGAAGTTGATGAAGTGAAGAAAAATGTAACACTGAATACCACGTCCCCGTAAGTTTACTAATACGAAACACTTAACAACGAATGCATGCTACCACGAAAAACTTAATGCCGTAGCCATGCGATCTCGAATAACCAAATCTCTAATTCATCAATTCGAATCACTTAACTACAAATGCGCGCTTCTACGAAAAATTTATCACCAAAGCGCGACTTGGGCCTTCACCCCACCGGGGTTTTCGGTGGGGCGGTGTGTCAGAATCGAACCGACTAAAACCACACGGTGTGCCATACTGCGCCTTATGTAGGAGGGATCCGGGAACAGCTTTTATTAAGACATCCGGAACACCAAAGCGCGACCTCGCTTAACCAAACCTCTTACGAGAAACATCAATAAATTATTAGAACAGTTAAATTCAGACTCAAGAAACCAAAATAGCAAAGAAAATAGACAAGAAAAAACTACATCATTATACTACTATATATTATATCATCATACATTATCTACTGAATCTACATCCATATACAGCACTTAAACTATCAGAAACCATGTCAATTTTCACCGTGAATTTGACTGTATTTAAAGTAAAAACAAGTATATCAATACGATTTCGAATTACGTTTTTGTACTTTAAAATTTAAAAATAAAATCATGAGCGCCGCTGTCGGCAACCCACTGCGCGAGACTGCGTATTAGGTCCGCCAGCGGTCGAGCGGCCGGGAGGTGTTTAGCGCACGTAAGTACATCGAGTGGCATAGGCCTGGCTATAGTGTTATCAATCTAAGAAGTCGGATTTGACGTTTCTCATTTGCAACGTCTATGTAAGAAATTGAAAAATCAAATTCGTAATCCTATTTCATTACGATGTTACCCATACACTATCACAACGCGTATCATTTGTAAGCATCAAGTTTAACTTTATATTGAAAAAATGCACTCAAAAACACGAATTAATCGTTGATTAATATTCCGGCAGGACGTTACTACAATGTCATGTCTTTGGGTTGGTTGCCGTAGTGTTGTCACCGTTAAAAGCAGTTTTTTGACCGAATAAAATCGATTTTTTGAACAATCGTTTACAAAAAATTACATTTAAAAAAAGAGATCAATGTGTAATTACTGTATTATTTAATATTTAAACATATAAAAACAAAATCTGATCACATATATTTGTAGCTTTATTTTGATATTTAATATGAATATTTTGATATTCTACTAAATGATTTAGTTAAACAGCCCGGAGTCCACCCATGATTTTGAAAAAAAAAAATTTATCCTCAATTTTCTGTCTCAAACGTCATTGATTCGTCAATGCTCCGCGTATTCTCACGCCATCTTTGGCGTTCTTGTGTTATTGTTATATTTTTCGACTCTGCTATTACTTTTGGACTGTTTCTGTTGGTTTCTGTTATATTTGTTGACCTTGGCTTGCTAATTCCGGACTTTGATTACGCATTACGTCATTTTGGTGTTATTATGTGAACTCGTCAACATGTCTAAAATAGGACATACTCTTAACAGCAAGGCTCGTGACTTTATTGTGAAGCTGCACAAATACTTTGAACGAGAATCAGCAAATAGAAGGCCTCTTCTAAAGTTACCAAAGTAAAAGAAAGAGTCGCACAAGCACTTGGGATTGGCACAAAAACAGTGGGAAAAATTATAAAAGAATAGCACAGGCCCTCTGGTTGTGAAGACAATTTGCTTTACACACCCAAAAAGCGAAAAAAAGTAAAACCTTTAACAGGTATCGATAATTTTGATGCTGATGCTTTTAGAAACCATGTTTATAGCTACTACACAAAACAAGAGTACCACACCGTAAGTAAATTACTTGTGTCCCTTAAATCTGCAAACTTATACGATGGCAGTGCAACATCTTTAAGAACAATCTTAAAGAAGATAGAGTTTAGATACAAAAAAAAACCGACAAACGGAAAATTATGATGGAAAGATATGACATAATACTACAAAGAGTATCATTTTAAGAGAAATTAATAAAATAAGCAACTTGGACAAACTGATATTTGATGAGATATGGTTAAATGCCAATCATACTGTACCACAGTTTTGGACGGATGATACGCAAGCATCCGGCTCAAAAGTCCCAATAGGAAAGGGTGGACGCCTCATTATTTGTCTAGCTGGATCTGCCGGGAAAGGTTTTATTAAAAATTGCTTGTTGGCATTTGAATCAAAAAGTACAAAAGAGTACCACGAAGAAATGAATGCCGAAAATTTAAAGAGTGGTTTATGACCCTTATGCAAAATCTTCCAGAAGAGTGTACAATAATTATGGACAATGCTCCCTATCACTCGATCCAAATGGACAAACCTCCCACACAAGCTAACAAAAAGGCGGATCTAGTAGCATGGCTTCAAAGTCATGGTGTGTATGCTGACATGAGTTTACTGAAAGCGAAACTGTTACAGTTAAAACAAAATAAACCTGTGAGGCCAAGATACGCCATCGATGAGTTGGCACAGGAACATGGTCACAAAATTATAAGGACCCCGCCATACCACTGCTAATACAATGCTATAAAGATCAGTTGGGCTCAAGTTAAAGGTTAGTATAAAATGTGTGTTTAAATATTTTAATAAAAAAATAAAAAATAAACAATTAAACAGGAAACAGGATATTTAAACAGGAAAAAATTAAATTATTATGTTCCTAATAACATAATAATATACGTTAATATTTTTCATGTACTTTTGCGGATGAGTGCTGTCGTATTGTCATAGTTAATTTAATGACATATTTTTTAAAACCCATGTAGCCATTTGACTGTTTAAAGAAATAAATAATGTAGTCATTATAACTTTACCTCTTTTACAGGCTATGCTGCACGTCAATATACAAAACCTCCATTCACCACAAAAAAAAGCTTGGTCTGCTTAAAGAAGCATAACACATGTCACAAAAGACGATTGGATTAACGTAGTAGAAAGAACAAAGAAAATTATAATGGAAGACTTCAGAAGAGACATACATTTTGATAGTATAATTGAAAATGAATTTATTATAAGAGTAACCGACGAAGACAGTCTGTTCAAGTGATGATATGTTTTCTGGATCAAGTGACGAAAGTGAATAAAAATATTAAAAATTTAGTGAATTCATTTATTTATCTGACCCTGTGGAGGTCCCCCACAGGGTCAGATAAATAAATGAATTCACTAAATTTTTATTTATTATTATTATTTATTCTTGACTAGCGACCCACCCGCCCAGGCTTCACACGTGTACATGATATCAGTGGCTTACCATAATCTTGCGTCTACGTACGCCATTGATGCATAACATACAATGTATTGTTATTTAATATACATAAACCTTCCGGAAGAAATCAGTATGTCGGGTTTTAGTTTATGTCTTGGTTTGGCTTTGAATCTCGGCCAAATTTAAACTTTGTTGGAATTTATGTAATAACTGTTAAATATTACAAACTCGTGCGTGTATTAAAACTGTCGATTACAAACTCAAATTTTTTAAATCGATATGTCTCAAGAATCGGTTTTAAAGCATCCGACTTTTTTTCCCCTCACTACACAAAGTATATTATTTTTATAACTGTCAAATCCGACTTCGACGATTATAGTAAAATGACCATAATACCTTTTATTTTTTATTATATGGGGCAAACGATGGTTCACCTGATGGTGACTACCGTCGCCCATGGACACCTGCAACTCAAAAGTCACAAGTCATACCTAAAATTTCAACTTCAACTTTTGGTTTGTGGCTTTGTATACTTTGTCTAATTTATGATGATAATTTTGACAGCTCACGGTAGGGATGAGGGTAGTGTATAATCGTTATTAAACCTATTCGATTTTCGATTGTAATTATCATATACCTTGGAATCGATAGTTGCATGGTTATGCTGTATGGTCGATTATAAATTAATAGTAGTAAAATAGTACAGAAGTCTTTTCTATTTAATAAAAAATAATAATATCACTATAAACGCTCACAGAAATAAAATGAAACGAGAAATAAGAGTTTTCTTCAGTCGTCCGCAGTTACATTTTCACAGACATTTTGAAATAATGTCGGTATTTTCTTAGTCGTAAATGGTACAGATATGTTATGTTTGGCTACATGGCCTAAAAAATAATAATAAAACTTAGGAACCTATTTAATAAACGTAGGTACTTGGTATAATTATAAAAAAAACAGACAAACATTTGACATGAGCCCAAATCCGTTTGATGGCAGTGTAATGACAATGATACGGTAACAATCTAAAGATTACACCTACGTATGGTTTACGAAATTTAATATTCACTATAAATACGATGATTTTCGATAGTCTGGTTGTTTTTTACGCGTGGCACTTCACTAAGTGGGCGGTACCCATCAATGAAGTATGATATTATCTGTTGTAAATTTTACCGAAAACAAATACAAAACTTCATAGGCGTGAGCTGTCAAAATTATCATCCTAAATTAGACAAAGTATAGGTACACGGAGGACAAACTGTCAAAGGATTCTATGTAGAGCTGTGGTAGAGTCAAAAAAAAAAATGTAGAGACTTTCCTTTTTGTAAACTCAAACCTGTCAAAAATGGCAACACTGCTCAAAGTTGTCAATTCTCAAACTGTCTGTCACTGTCAAATCAATTGTGTAAATTTGTGTACTTAAACTTTGCAAATTTGTCGTTGTCGTCCATTCCTAATGTAATTTTGTATTATTTCAAGAATTTATAGAATACAGTGATATATTAAGATTACATTCTTTAATTTGGTTTATAGTGCGTTAAGTTATAGCGTAAAATGATGTAAATATTTGGCCTGGTCTAAGAACTTACGGATATGTGCGTTAAGACATGAGTGCCGTGTTAACTAGATGCAGAGTGAGCTCGGAGCAACTGGATCTATTATTGTCGTTTATGGAAGAGCACCCCGACTTCGCTGCAGGCAAACAGTCGATCTATTCACGTTTCAGCTCGAGCAAGTTGTGGCGCTTGCTGGCCGAGCGACTGAACGCGGCAGCGGCCGATAGCGGCGGTGCGCTCAAGTCGCCTGATAAGTGGTGTAGGGTCAGTACTAAACCCCATAAAGATATTCTTGTTATAGATATTCTCTACACTCACTTCCTCTTGGTTGCCAGTGGTTGATTGTTTGTCTTATTTGATTTATTTATTCAATAAACAATTTACATTGTGTTTGAAACAGTAACATAAGGAATAATAAATAATAAAATAAACAAGCCTTTATTTCCAAATCCTTATTGTTAATATGTTAAATGTTAATAATTTTTGTTAGCATAAACTTATGGTGGTGTTATGTGTTTATTTTCTTAGATTTGGACCCCTCTTTGGGTGTAGGCCTCCTCCAACTTTTCCACTTATCTCTACACCTTGCCTTCATCATCCAATCTCTTCTGGCCATCTCTGCTATGTCGTCCACCCATCTTTTGTAAGGTCTGCCCATCTTTCTTTTTCCCATAGCACCTTTCCATTTGGTTGCGAGTAACGCCATTTCAGCTTAAGAGTTTGGGTAAGTGTGTCCTGTAATATAGTTTTGTCTCTTATGTTCTTACTTCTTATTATTTGTGTTTTCCTTACTTTCAGTATGCTTCTCTCCATTGCTCTTTGGGTAGTTGTTATCTTTAGTCTTACTTTGTCAGTAAGGGTCCATGTCTGGCAGCCATATAGCATGCTTGGTAAAATACAAGTATCTAAAACCGTTTTCTTGAAGTTAATGTTGTAGTTTCCTTTTAATATTTCTTTGAATGACCAACATTTCTTCTAGGATATGTTGGTTCTTCTTTCTACTTCTTCTTCGTTGTTAGTATTGGCAAAGGATACCTGTTTCTCGAGATAAATGTACTGATTAACATATTCCACATCCTTCCCGTTGATATTGATGGGGGCTTCATGGCTGTTTGTCATCACTTTAGTCTTAGAGGCATTCATCTACAATCCTATTTCGTCCAGCTCTCTCATCATCTCTGCTAGGTCTTTTGCTGTTTCTGCTATTATGACGATGTCGTCTGCGAACCTGAGTTTTTGATTCCCAGTGTAAGTTCTGGAATACACTCTCTAGGACAGCAATGAATAACTTTGGTGATAGAGGATCCCCTTGCCACACTCCTATTTCTATTTTAACTTGTTCTCCCCTTGTCTCTAGTCGGACCCTACTGGTACTATTTGCATATGTTCTTGATGATATTGATGTACTTAGAGTTTACGTTGATCCTGCTCAATGCATTCCAGATTGCGTTGTGACTAATGCTGTCAAATGCCTTCTTGTAGTCGACGAAGCCTATGTATTAGAGGTCTAATAACAAAGGTGGCAAAGTCCAGTTAAAGTAATTTTACGCCGTTTAAAAAAAACTAATAACATTTAAAGGAAACTACATATTTACTGTTGTAATGTATTTCTATATGTGAAATTTAGAAACTGTTTATTTTAAGCTGTATTTGAATGCTAAAACAAGACCGATAACTAAGAAAAATAAATAATGTGATGGACTTTGCCACATTTGTTAGTAAAGCAAGAACATTACCGTTTTTGATATGAATGGTTATGGATTTTGCCACATTTGTTAGTATTTCATTAAAGAGTTACTTGTCAGGGTTGTCGATGCACAAGCACAGGTTTTTTATTAACAGGTATTTAAAACTTTATAATAAAAGTTTTCGGGGTATGTGTATTTGTCTGCAATCTTTTACGTATTGTTGGAACACTCTTAGTGTATTTTAAAATAAGGGTGTCCTGTGCTTGTTTCGTCGCGGTTTTGTAAAAAGCTGCATGAAATTTCATGTGGTCAAAGAGTTATAGGGTAGTTATAGGGTTGATTACATATGAAGAAATTAAGTCAGGTTTTAGTTTAGTCGAGTGTACAATAGAATCGGGACCATTGTCTTTTTTCAATTTTTATTTTGTAGTGCACATTAAAAATTAATGTAAGTGTACAACCCTAATGAAAGTAGCTGCTGACTTCAGTTTCTTTACCTTATTTTGCTTCCAGTTTTTGGGATTCGCGGTTCATTTCCTGGCTTGACTTTTAGGCATAACTTTAGCTTGGCATTCCATCTTTACTTTAACAGTTTTTTTTTTATTAAAATGAAATGTTTAAATACTTATAATCAAAGAAAATTAAGATATGCACAGTGTAGTTTTGTTAGAAGCGGCCTTTGAAACAGCTCGTATGTGATTGGTCGAAATGGACTTTACTAATTTTGTTATGTCAGTCACGGACTTTTCCGAATTTGTTATGAAACTTTTCATTTCTAAAAATCTACTGGATTTTGCCAGATTTGTTCGAATCTCTAGAATGTGATCTAGTGCGAAAGGTGTTGCTACAATAACTAAAATTAAAATCGATATTTGACATTAAATGGGACTTTACCGCCTTTGTTATTAGACCCCTCATATAAAGTCCTATTGTATTCTTATTCCTATTGTACTCTTTGTATTTTTCGATTATTTGGTCTAAAGTTTGAATGTGGTCTGTTGTACTGAAGCCTGCATGGAAACCGGCTTGTTCTCTTGGTTGTGAGTCATCTTTAACTTTAGATATCCTTTTTAGTAAGATTGAGGAGAAGAGTTTATAAGTGCTAGCAAGTAAGCTAATGGGTCTGTAGTTGCCTATCTCCAGTGGGTTTCCTTTTTTATACAATAATATAATGTCAGCCGTACACCACTTTTCTGGTACAGTTTCCGAGTCAAGTACCATGTTGAATATTTGCGTAAGGTGGTGCAGTAGGGGTGGCGCCGCCAAGTTTTAGGGCTTCGTTGGGTATGTTATCCGGACCTGGACTTTTTTCTGTTTTCAGCTGTTTTAGATGTTCATATACTTCTTTCTCCTCGATCGGCTTTACTGGCATCTTAATCGTTGTGTTTGTGCTTGTTGACGTGTTTTCATCAAGTTCCTTCGATGTGTTACTTGTTTCTTGTCTCTTGCTCTCTCTAACTCTTCATAGAATTTCGTTGTTAGTTCTATTATATCTTTTCTTGATTTTGTTTCTTTTTTGTCACTTTTAAGTTTCTGTATCCATTTTTTTTATGTGTTTGTAGCTCTTTCGAGGCTCTTTTTGTATTTCTAAATTTGAGTAAATTTCTTGTTATTACTTCTTGTCTGTGTACGCTATAATTTTTCCTTATGCTTTTCTTTGTTTCGTTAAATAATTTGCTTAGCTTGCTTTTTTGGTAACTTATCTTTGTTTTTCACGAACATTAGTTCTGTACGTTGTTTTATTAGGTGTATTGTGTTTTCGCTGAAGATTTTATTGGTTTTATTTAGATTAGTCCCGTTACATAATGAATGCAAACAATAATCTAACATTCAAGGCAAGAGATAAATTCCATGGCTGGCGTGAATATGTTGACATGTCTAAAATTGCTATTTGTCAGGGTGGCCATTTCTGCCGTCCTTTAACTAAAAAGCCGTTAATCTTCCGACAACTTGTTGGGCTTAACGGCTTTCTAGGTAAAGGACGGAAGATTTTTAAGTATATAACGAATATTATTTTGGTGACTGGGTGTAAGTTAATATAAGAAAATATCAATGTTCATTTACAAAATCATGTGAATCGTTAATTTGACATAAGGTTTTGTCAAGTTAGACATGTTAAAATGCGAGATGTCAACATATTTTCAAAGTCCTTAAGTAAGTCCAAAGACCTTATGTAAGTATGGCGAAATTTTGGGTAACAAAAGAAGGGGAGCGGGGTTTGCGGGCGGGGGGAGCGATGCGCTCGCGTCTAACGTAAACACACACCGCGCCTAAATAATATAATTCTTAAGCAATGCTATGTTGCAGTCATGTTTGATTGATATATTGTATATCATGGTCTGACAGCATAGTTAACGTAAAAACATTGAGTTAAATTACACGGTGTATTTATAATATTTTATATTTTTTTTTTTCTTTTTTTTTATGGTATAGGGGGCAAACGAGCAGACGGGTCACTTGATGGTAAATGACTACCGCCGCCCATGGGCACCTGCAACTCAAGAGGCACAAGTGCGTTGCCGCCCTTTCAGGTGGGAGTAGCAGAAGAGGGGAAAGAGTGGGAAGAGGGGAGAGGGGAATGACGGAAATAGGGGAGAGGGAAGGGTTAGGGCCTCCGATAACCTCACTCACGCGGTGAAATGCAATGCAAGCATTGCTTCACTGCCGGTTTTCTGTAAGGCCGTGGTATCAAGCGGAGTCCAGCCGGCCCATACGTGCCGAAGCATGGCTCTCCCACAGTAAATTCCTAATGCGTAGGAAGTTTTACGCCAAAAAAAAAAACATGGAAGTCGACATACCAATGTGTTCAAGCCAGGCACGGAATTATACTAATAAATGAACACATGCATATACTTTGTCAGATACACTATACACTTAGTTACACAATTGTCAAAATAATATAAATAAAATGTCAAACAAATAATTGAATTAGGAATAATTAAAATGTCAAATGCCATTAATTTCAAATTCAGCTTGTATTAATTCAATGCTATTGTTATTCACCTTTCAGATCAGCTACACAATATACCCAATAAAGGCATTTGTCCAATAAGATGATGCTTTTAATTGAGACTTAAACATGTTTGTGTTATATACAATCAGATAAGCAGGCAATCTGTTAAATAACTCCACTGATTGATATCTTTCGTTTCCTGTCTCGTATTCACATATATAATGTGCGAAGTTGCTTAATAAAGTTAATATGTATAGATTGGGAACTGTTAGTATACCTAAATTCTTGAAATGGTCCTTGCAAGATTCACGTTGTGATATTCAGACAAATCCTAATGGTTCGTTTTTGTAGGACAAAAGCTCTTTGCATGTTACATTCATAACTGTGTACCCAACACCTTTATGCTGTACTTTAGCCTAGATTCCACCAATGCGTAGTAAACTGCTTTAAGCTGCTTGATACATATTTCATCTCTAAGACTCCTTAATGCATAACAAGCAGAAGAGATAGATGAAAGGAGTTGAGAATTTATGTTAACGCCTAAAAAATTTGTAGTTTCATCAGTTTTACTTCTTTTGTCTTTGGTTCTAGATCTCAATTTGAATAGTATTATATTTGTTTTATTAGGATTGATTATAAAATTATTAGTTGTAAACCATTCATCCAAACTTATTAAAATTTTATTTGTGTATGGTCAAGTCTCCTAAATATTTTCTTAGTATCATCAGCAAAAATGTATTTTATCTTCTGATTGTTTTTTTTTTCAATTAAATTAAGCAAGCCATTTGTAACTATAACAAACAACATTGGACCTAATATTGAACCCTGAGGTACTCCGCGTTTAATGTTAATTATGTTAGATTTGTAAATAATTTCATGATTTTCTTCATTTACCTCTTTTATTTCAACATACATTCGTCTGTTTTGTAAGTAAGAGGTCATTAGTTTCAAGGCAGGACCTCATATACTGTAATATTCTAATTTTGCCAGGAGCAGATTATGTTCAATGGTATCAAAAACGGAACTCAAGTCGATGAATAGCCCTACTTCTTTCACATTGTTATTAATTTTGCAAACTATGTCATCCACGGTGCCCACCCTTGTTTGATACCCAAATTGTCTGTGATTAATTACCTGTCTCAAGTTAAATATGACCCAATTTATGACTATATAGTCATAAGTCGAGTTTTAATGATTTTTTTAAAGTGTATAGAAAATTGGTAATATTATTATTATATAGAGATAATTTTTGTTTGCAGTACTGGGCGGACATCAAATATAAGGCACGGAAAAAGTCAGCAGCCGGTGGAGCGTTAGGAGATCTTTCTAGTGCCGAGGAAAGGTTGCAGAATATATTTAATACCAGCGGACGAGAATGTAAGTGTAATATATCAGGTAAGCCTGATTATGGCCTAAAAACTTACTCTAACTTACAAGAAGCAAATGTAACTAGAAATTTCTGATTTCAGCTTTATTGGATTTTAATATACTTACATAAATTGTTATAATAAACGAGTCTCAATTAAATAACTATATACACAGAGACATGTATGTCGAC
>CAWLEN010000144.1:0-37061 GCA_963859945.1 Euplagia quadripunctaria | reverse complement strand
ATAGAGTAAGAGCTCATAACGAATTTTCAGAAGGTTTTTAGAGCGTTAGATATTTTATAGAGTAAATCTTGAATACCATTCAAGTATGAAATGAAATGTCTGGCTGACCAAAGCGACACTAATGGTACTGCGCATGGTGCAAATTTTTTTTCTGTAATTTTCTTAACTTTCGTTGATGAAGACTTCTTGTTTTAGCTTCAACTTGTCTAAGATCAGCATTCACATTTTCGTTGATTCTATTATTAATCAGCGGTTCTGGGGTTATATTTTCGCTAAGAAATCCCTAGTCAGATGTAGGTGGCGTATTCTGGGCAACGTTATTGTCGCAAAATCGGATGAGTATTACTTTCATTGTTTTCTAATTTTTCTTTGCTCACGAGGGGTCATATCCTTAACAAATTTTCGCTGTCCCTTCTTCTGTTTTAGATATTTTCAGTCTTTCTTTCTCTTTATATTCGGCCAACAAAACTGGATTACTTTTAATTTTATCCAAATGTGCTTTCGCAGGTGCAGATTTTTTAATGGATATCTCTTCTTTAGATAACTGGCTTCTTTGCAGGTGGCATGTTGCTATAAAACAGATAAACAGCACTTATTTAGAAAATATGACCAAAAACTGTGTTTCGGATTGGTCCAGGTATTATTTCGGGGATTATTAAAGAATACGATGTGCTCCAGTAAAGGTAAAAATGTATATTATAAATTACTAAAATGTAGGTAGGCCGGTGAAAAATTAATAATTTATGGTATATTACATAAATTTGGTTTGCAACAAGGCCTTTTTGCGTCAACAGGGGGAACCCGGGCGTTGAAAGCCTGCCTTTCAACCATCGTCTTCTGACTCCGGATAGACTGGCAGGGGACAAATCTTGCTGAATGATCTGCGTAACAGACCACTAGAAGTTTTGACGTCGGCAACTCGAACGACGCCCGTCTGTTCCTGGGTACGTAGCAACAATCCGACCCATTTTCCACTTGAGTGGAGGGAGGTTATCTTCCTTTAGTAGAACTAAGGAATTCAGCTTCAAGGAGTCCTTACATGCTCGCCATTTCTGCCGAAGTTGGAGCTCCGATATGTATTCCTTACTCTTAGGTTAGGTTAGGTTGTGGTCGGGCTGGTTCCGGATGTCTTAATAAAGCTGTCCCCAGATCCCTCCTACTTAAGGCGCAGTACGGCACACCGTGTGGTTTTAGTCGGTTCGATTCCGACACACCGCCCCACTGAAAACCCCGGTGGGGTGATGGCCCGAGGGGGTTTCTACTAAAAAAAAAAAAAAAGGTTGTGGTCGGGCGCATCGAGGCGCTGGGCTTGCGGGTGACCCTGGATAAGACGGAGGCCCTTTTATTCCATGGGCCCCGTCGTAGTCCACCCCCTGGCGCCTCTATCGTGGTCAACTCGGTCCTCGTACCGGTTCAGGCCCACATAAGGTATCTGGGCCTGATCCTCGACGGTAGGTGGCTCTTCGACGAGCACTTAAGACAGCTTGCTCCGAAGCTGGTCGGCGCTGCGTCCGCCCTTGGGCGACTCTTGCTCAATTTGGGTGGACCCATCGTCGCTACGAGACGGCTGTACACGGGGGTTGTCCGGTCAATGGCACTGTACGGTGCACCGGTGTGGGCGGGGAGCTCTGACCGCCCAGAATAGGGCGCGCCTCTGGTGCTCTCAGAGGGTTATGGCGGTTAGAGCCATACGCGGATACCGCACCGTGTCGACGGAGGCGGCGTGCGCGTTGGCCGGGGACACCCCCGTGGAATTTGGGGGCGGAAGTGCTCGCCGAAGTATATCGGCGAACGGCTGAGTTCCGGGCGGGGAAGCGGCAGTCGGCCCCCGCCCGAAGAGGTACGCGAATGGCGTGAGGCCGCTCGCCGAGCCACCATGGCTCGTTGGTCGTCCCGGCTGGAGGCTCCACGTGCTGGCTTTGCCGCCGTGGAGGCTCCAGCCGGTCATCGTCGAGTGGGCAGGGCGGCAGCACGGGACCCTTTCCTTCCGACTGACGCAGGTCCTTTCCGGGCACGGCTGCTTCGGGAAGTACCTGCACTCAGTCGCTAGGAGGGAACTCCCGCCTGTCACACACCTGTCACAAAAAAAAAAAGATAAGGATAGGTTTTTTTTTTTTTTTTTGTTGAACGCACCCGTCATCACAGGGCGTTAGGCTCTATTTTTCCCCTGATATTCGTCAAGGATTGTAATGCTGGGATTCTTTATTTATTATTTTCTTATGTACTAATTGTTTGTTGCCTCTCTGGCTTTTATTTGTTAACTCTTATTCTATTACATTTTTTTCTCATCTTACTACTAAGTCTATTCTACAGATTCCAATCTTATTTTCTAACCTTATTTCTACTTGCTAACGCATACAACATAGATTATATGTTATAGCAAGTTCTTATGTACTATTTCTTTTATTTACTATTTTACATATTTTGAGGTAATAATTATAAAATATTCGCTACTTTTTTTCATACTAAAAGACTGTGTAAATTTTCTTTTGTGACACTAGTTTCTAGCTTGCTACTAAGTTCGTAGCGTTCACGGTCGTGGATAGGGCATTCTGTTAGGAGGTGAGTAATTGTTTCCTCGCATACCGGATCACAGGCGCACGATGGGCTGTCCCTGCACTTGAAACGGTTCAAGTACTGGGAGAACCCACCATGCCCCGTTAGAACTTGGGTGAGCACACCTGTTGGTCCTATCTTACGGACGAACCTATACGCCTGCACGGCATCTGGCAGGAAAAGCTGGGTTACCGACGCGGTGTCACCTTCCTGATACCTAGTGTTCCATCTGTAAAGTGTTTCACTACGTATGGTCTTCCTAACATATGAAATCGGACACCGGTCGTAGTCAGGTTTCCTCTTCAGCGTCAGTGCCGCCTCCTTTGCAAGCGCGCTCGTTACCTGGAAGGCTTGCATGGGCCTTCACCCAAAACAAAGACACAGCTTTGCCCTGGTCTAAGGCTGTCCAGGTTAAGGCCAGAGGCTTTCCATATAGCCAAGAGTTCCGCCTGATAGACGGTGCAGTACGCGGACAAGCTAAGTTTGAGGTTCCGAATCTCGGCTTCACTATTCCATACGGATAATGTGGCTCCGACCTTCCCCTCAATCCTGCTGCCGTCGGTGAATATTCGCACCGCCTGCACATTGTGCCTGTCTACAAGGTGTTGGTCTACCAGGCTCGTGAACTCCAGGCTTATATGTTCCGCCGGATGTGGAGCTTCTGCAAATCTCACCGCACTCTCGGTTTCTCTATCTCCCAGAGCCAGCGGAGGCGACCCTCTCTTTGCCTCGTACAGGGCGGCTGCCTCCTGTATTCTGAGGTCGAGAGGAAGCATCCCCGCCAGAACTAGTGCCGAGTGCAGAGAGACTGTGCGGTAAGACTTGCATAGCTTTTGGGCGAAGCCCCTTTGCACGGTGTAAAGTGACTTGCGCACTCCTATCTTCTCGGACGCAGGTGCCCACACTGCTGACGCGTACATTATTACAGGCTCGACTGTTGCGACATAGATTGTTCTAATAACTTCTGGGTGCAAGCCCCAGTTTGCTTTCGCGGCTTTTGACAGTTGCTTGTAGATGTTAATTGTCTTCTTGCACTGTGTCGCAACGTAGGTGTTAAATGTCATCTTTTGGTCGAGGATGACGCCCAATAATTTCACCTCCTTCGACAAATGAACGGTTACTCCTCCCATGGTCAACAGTGGGTTGTCGTACTTCAGTTTGTTTGTAAGTAAGCGTCCAGATCCTGAGAGATGGCCCGACTGCAGATGTCTGCTGTGAAGCCATCCGCTCCTGGGGCCTTCTTCGGATTAAAACTTCCCACCGCGGTCTTTAGCTCCAGCGAAGTAAATGCTGGGTCATGGTGTTCATCATGTCTCAGGTCGTTTACTCGCTCTGCCGCCATTCTGGTCCGGCGATGGTCTTCGTTGTCTGTTTCCTTCAGGTCTTCTGGGTAGAATGTCTCCGTTAGCAGTTGCGCCGATTCTCTTGGGTTTAAGAATGCACCATCTTTGGTTAGGGTCAATTCTTCTTGTCTCCTGGTGGTCCTTCTGATGACTCTGTAGATTCCCTCCCAGAGTCCTTCCCGGTCTTGCTTCTGGCAGAACGTCTTCCAACTTTCTATTTGGGCTTTCTTGGTGTCTAACTAAAAGAGTCTTATTGCAAACCGATAGCAAACCTTTCACAATCACAGACATACTGCACTCACTCATTCAAATACATTCATACAGTCCACTAGTTACTACTCAATGTATTATGTTTTAGTACAAATAAAATATTCTATCAATATAGACGTATCGCAAGTGTTTTATTCACCAGCATATAGATAAAGACCTTATTTCTTCAAACATATGGTCCATTATCGAACCGGATATAACGAGTTGCATCGGGCGATCGCTGTGCATCGAGAGAACAATAGCATTCCTGAGCGGATTATATTGCTAACATCGAGTATTACATTTAAATCATTAGCAAAATAATCATTCAAATCTTTATCTATTTTGCTTGGATTTCGGAGTTTCAACGTTTTTACGCGTACCTATTTGTACCTACATCATGAAAACGCTTCTGGCATATCAGAAAGAATTACTGGAGAACTTGAAGAAGGTGGAAAGAAACTTTAAAAAAACCCCTAAAGATCGCATCAAAAAACCATATTTGGAGACTAGATTGGAGAATTTGGAGCAGTTATGGATAGTTTTCAAGGATGGACACAAAACTATCATCGTCAAGGTGACCCCTACCGAAAAGGAGGATGTGTATTTCACTGCAAGTATGTATGAGGAGTTCGAGGAGTTGTATGTATCGTACAAGACTCTTTTAAAGGAAATCCTGCAGCCTTTTCTGATATCATCAGTAAGTGAAACATCATCCATAGTACCAAAACCGAGTGGTGGACACGCGGTTAGCGAGTGTGAAGTTAAGTTACCGCGCATACAGTTACCTACATTTAGCGGTAAATATGTCGAGTGGCAAACATTTTATGATATGTTTTATTCCCTTATTCATATAAATAAGAAGTTAGCCCCAGTACAAAAATTACAATATTTAAAAAATAATTTATCGGGGGAACCGGAATGTTTGTTACGTAAATTTTCAACTACTGATGCTAACTACGACGGTGCTTGGAACCAATTATTGAAACGTTATAACAACAAGCGTTATAATTGTAATGAAGTGTTAAGAGTATTATATTCACAAAAACAAATTCTTTATGAGTCTGCTAGTGCTATAAAAGACTTATTAGACACTACAACAACTTGTTTACAATCTTTTATGGAAATTAATGTTAATAATTCAGATGTGTTTATTGTGTATTTTGTAATCTCAAAATTAGACCCTGAATCCATTAAGCAGTGGGAATATCAACTAAGTAAAACTAGTGATATGTTACCGTCTTGGTCTCAATTGTCCGAATTTCTTGAATGTAGGTATAGGTCATTGGAAATGATAGACACAAATCCCTCAAGTAAGGTACGTACACCACTGAAATTGAACTATAAATCAAAACAAAAATCGTTTCACGGGTCAGTTTACAAAAGTAAAAATAATATTAACATAACTAGTATTAAATGCATCATGTGTAATGGCGAGCACTATTTATACCACTGTAAAGAATTTAGTCACCTTAATGTAAAAGATAGACAAGATTATATACAAAAAAATAATTTATGTTTTAATTGCTTTTCTCCATCTCATACAGTTGTAAAATGTCGTAACTCATCGAGTTGTAGATGATGTGGAAGGAGGCACCACTCATTATTACACCTAGAAAGGGAGTTTAGCAGTACAGTAAAGGGACAGCGTGAGTTAGCCGAAACTGTAAGTACGTCTATTTCTACGAATTTTTCGAGTAGAGGTCTGGAACCCAGTCGTGTTTTATTAGCCATTGTGTCGGTATGGGCATACAACATACAGGGTTCTAAGCAACCATTGCGAGTGTTATTGGACCAAGGGTCACAGGCGTCGTTTATCAGTGAATCGGTTGCACAGTTACTGGGGCTGACACGAAAACATGTAAGTGCTACGGTGTCTGGTATAGGTAACGGTGGTCACACCAGTATTAAGCACATGGTATCACTTAAAATAGAGTCACGTCATAGCCCAGGGGTTTCATTAAAAATAAATGCGTATGTATTGAGATCTGTTACATCATTACTTCCATCAACGGAATTACACACACCTGATTGGCTTTATTTAGATAAAATTCCACTAGCCGATCCAGGTTATGCCAAACCAGGGAGAATAGACATTCTTCTGGGAGCTGAAATATACAGCGAGATATTATCAGATGGAATTATACGTCACAATCAATTATTGGCACAAAACACTACCTTAGGTTGGGTATTATCGGGGAGGGTGTCAAATAATTTAATTACAGCTAATGTTATTAACATGCATTTACACTTAAGTGGAGATGAGCTACTTAAGAAATTTTGGGAGATGGAAATCGAGCCAAACTGCATACAGAAGAAGATGTCCGAGATAGAAGAAAGGTGTGAAGAATTTTACGACAGAACAACTACACGAGATGAAGAAGGGCGATTCATTGTTAAGCTACCTTTCAACAAAAAAGATCCAGAGTGTCAGTATGGAAAATCAGTAGATATAGCGACAAGAAGATGGGAATTTTTAGAGAAGAGGCTACAGAAGAATCCTATATTAAATGAAGAATATCACAAGGTTCTACAAGAATATATTACAATGAATCATATGGTAATGATAAGGGAAGAGGACATAGATAACCCTAAGGCGGTTTATTTACCACATCATCCTGTTGTTAGAACAGATAAGGACACCACAAAGGTACGTGTAGTGTTTGATGGTTCATGTAAAGGAGTTAATAATTTTTCACTCAATGAAAACCTGTTGGTTGGTCCTAAATTACAACAAGACATAAGACACATTTTGATGAGGTGGCGAAGGCATAAGATTTGTATAGTGGCAGACATTGTGAAGATGTATAGGATGGTACGAGTCGCTGATGAAGATACAGAGTATCAACGAATCGTATGGAGAAAACAAATAAACGGACCACTAAAACATTTCAAGCTTCTACGGCTAACCTTTAGCACAGCATGCGCACCATACTTAGCAATCAAAACAATTCAAAAATTAGCAGATTTAGAACAGTCTAGATTTCCTTTAGCAGCTGATGTTGCAAAAACAGACTATTATGTTGATCACTTAATGACTGGTTCTGACAATATCCAAAAAGCCATAAATATCTATAACGACATGAATAAGTTAATGACTTCCGGAGGATTCGAACTCCAAAAATGGAGTAGTAATAACAAAGATTTATTGACACATATTGGAAAGGATAAACAAACAAGTAATGATTCATTAAGAATAAAAACATCTACTGTAATGAAAGTACTTGGTTTGATGTGGAATAGAGAAATTGATGCTTTTCAATATACACTTGATATCCCAGATTCAAAACAATCTATAACCAAGCGACAAGTTTTATCAGATGTGTCCCGGTTGTATGATCCTTTAGGATGGATTGCGCCTATCGTTATCACTGCAAAAATATTTATGCAGAAACTATGGAAGTCGAAGATTGATTGGGATGATGTACTCCCAACAAAATTATATGAAGAATGGCTACATTTTCAAAATAGTTTGGTACATTTAAGTAAAATTAACATACCGAGATGGTTTTCTTTCAGTCCAGGTTCAAAAGTTGAATTAATGGAACCACGTTGCTACAAATATAAATCCAGCTGACTGTGTTTCAAGAGGCTTGTCTGCAGAAGATTTACTTCAACATTCGTTATGGTGGTCAGGACCTTCTTGTCTTTTACAACCAATTATAAAATTTGTGAATCCCGCAATTATTCAAGATACTCATGAAGAAGAAAGACATACTATATCATTGACAGCATTACCTGAATTAAAAAATGAGTTTATCTGGACAATGTTTTCGTCATTAAATAAAACGTTAAAAGCTGTATCTTATTTGAGAAGAGTTTTACATAATTTAAGGTTACCAAAAGAAAAACGTAAACAATATTCAAGATTAGTTACACCTACAGAAATGGATCAGAGTTTAAAAATATGTATTAAACAAGTTCAAGAAGAAAATTTTTGTGAGGAAATAAAACATTTACAGACACAGAAATTTGTCCCTAAGAAGAGTAAACTGCGCACTTTTTGTCCCATTTTAGATGAAAATGGTATACTAAGAGTTGGTGGTCGTATTGAACAATCAAAGGTCCAATATGACACGAAGCATCCAATAATTATGCCTGCTAAGAGTCATCTTACCAAGCTGATAATTAGTGATGCTCATCTCAAGACACTTCATGGCGGACCACAAGCTATGTTATGTTATTTACGAACAAGGTATTGGATATTACGAGCTAAAGATCAAGTTAAAAGTCATTACAGAGCGTGTGTTAAATGTATGAGGTATTCGAAAATGAGGAATACGCAATTGATGGGTCAAATCCCAGAAGCAAGATTAAAACCAACAAGACCTTTTAAATCATCGGGATGTGACTACATGGGACCAATTAATGTAAGATTTTCACCCGGCAGAGGATCCAAATCCTATAAAGGATATGTTTGCTTATTTATTTGTATGGTTACCAGAGCAATTCATTTAGAGGTAGTAACAGATTTGACATCTAAGGCATTCATTGCAGCTTTCAAGCGGTTTACAGCAAGAAGAGGTCATTGTAAGGATTTATTTAGTGACAATGGCACCAACTTTGTTGGTGCCAATAAACAACTGCGTGAGATGTTTGATCGAGCTAAATCAAATGTACCCCGTGAAATTGAAGAACTACTAAGCTTGGAGCAGACAACATGGCACTTCATACCTCCCTATGCACCTAATTTTGGCAGTCTCTGGGAGGCTGGCGTGCGGAGCATTAAAATTAATTTACACAAGGTTGTCGGTGATACTACTCTCACATATGAGGAGTTATCTACGGTTTTAACCCAGGTCGAAGCATGTCTCAATTCAAGACCTCTCACAGTAATGAGTGATGATCCTAATGAGCTTCAGGCTTTAACTCCTGGTCATTTTCTGATAGGCGAATCGCTGATAAGTGTCCCCGACGAAGATTATTCTAACAGTAATATTATAGGTCTAGACAGATGGAGATTAACACAAAAAAAATTTAAATATTTTTTGGAAACGGTGGTATAAAGAGTATTTAGTTAGCCTTAATCAACGATATAAATGGAACACTAAACAATCTGAGCCTGAGGTAGGTGATGTAGTTATGAGGAGGTAGACATGGGGGCAGGCCGCTTTCGCGATGCGATTACGCAGGTTTGCGATGCGGCCATGCCCCGCGTCCGAGGTCGTCGGCCTCCGAGGAAGGAGGTCTACTGGTGGTCCCAGGAGTTGGCGGACCTCCGTGCGGCTTGTACTCGTGCCCGGAGGTCCTACACTCGCAGCCGGCGGCGTCACCGTGAAGAGGGGGAAGAGGACCAGCTTCATGAGGAGTACCGAGAGGCGCGGGAAACTCTGAAGCTGGCCATTAGCCGCGCCAAAGAGGAGAAGAGAAAGGAGATGCTGGAGGGTCTCGATCGTGACCCCTGGGGTCGCCCATATCGCGCGGCGCAACAAAAGCTCCGCGCGTCGGGCCCCCCCCTTACGGAGACTCTCCAGCCCAGCTTCCTGCAGGAAGTGGTTGAGGGCCTTTTCCCGCAACGGGCGGAACACACACCCCCGTCGATGGCCCTTTTGGCCAGACACGACGGGGAGGTCGAAAATGAGGACGTTCCGCCCGTCACAGAGGCGGAGATAGGGGCGGCTGTTCTACGGATTCGTTCCAAGAACACCGCCCCCGGGCCGGACGGGATTCCTGCCCGAGCATTGGCCCTGGCCCTCGACCACATGTCGGACCGCCTCAGGGAAGTGTTCGACGCTAGCCTGGCGTCCGGACGCTTCCCTGACTGCTGGAAGAGCGGGAAGCTGGTGCTTTTAACGAAGCCGGGACGGCCTACCGACTCGGTCGCGGCCTACAGGCCCATCGTGTTGCTGGACGAGGCGGGTAAATTGTTTGAGAGGGTCCTCTCTGCCCGCATCGTTCGGCACCTTGGCGAGGTCGGCCCCGATTTGTCGGACGCCCAATTCGGTTTTCGAGCGGGGCGTTCGACGGTCGGAGCTGTGTTGCGCCTGAGGGCCGTGACCGAAGACGTAGTGAGCTGTGGCGGCGTGCTGTTGGCGGTGTCGTTGGACATCGCCAACGCATTCAATAGTCTGCCATTCAGCTGCATCAGGGAAGCACTCCTCTATCATGGGGTGCCACAGTACCTGAGGCGGCTGGTGGCAGACTATCTTGAGGAGCGTACCGTCATGTACGAGGACCGAGATGGAGTTTTGAGTCGTCGGCCCATGTCGTGCGGTGTTCCGCAGGGGTCTGTCCTTGGACCACTCCTGTGGAACATGGGATACGACTGGGCCCTTCGAGGCGACTTCCCCCCCGGGCTGGGCGTAATCTGTTACGCCGACGACACTCTTGTCACAGCCCGGGGGGTGAACTTTCAAGAGGCGGCGCGTTTGGCTACCAGGGGAGTCTCCCTGGTGGTCGGGCGCATCGAGGCGCTGGGCTTGCGGGTGGCCCTGGATAAGACGGAGGCCCTTTTATTCCATGGGCCCCGTCGTGGTCCACCCCCCTGGCGCCTCTATCGTGGTCAACTCGGTCCTCGTACCGGTTCAGGCCCACATAAGGTATCTGGGCCTGATCCTCGACGGTAGGTGGCTCTTCGACGAGCACTTCCGACAGCTTGCTCCGAAGCTGGTCGGCGCTGCGTCCGCCCTTGGGCGACTCTTGCCCAACTTGGGCGGGCCCAGCGTTGCTACAAGACGGCTGTACACGGGGGTTGTCCGGTCAATGGCACTGTACGGTGCACCGGTGTGGGCGGGAGCTCTGACCGCCCAGAATAGGGCGCGCCTCTGGCGCCCTCAGAGGGTTATGGCGGTCAGAGCCATACGCGGATACCGCACCGTGTCGACGGAGGCAGCGTGCGCATTGGCCGGGACTCCCCCGTGGGATTTGGAGGCGGAAGTGCTCGCCGAAGTATATCGGCGAACGGCTGAGTTCCGGGCGGGAAGCGGCAGTCGGCCCCCGCCCGAAGAGGTACGCGAATGGCGTGAGGCCGCTCGCCGAGCCACCATGGCTCGTTGGTCGTCCCGGCTGGAGGCTCCACGTGCTGGCTTTGCCGCCGTGGAGGCGCTCCAGCCGGTCATCGTCGAGTGGGCAGGGCGGCAGCACGGGACCCTTTCCTTCCGGCTGACGCAGGTCCTTTCCGGGCACGGCTGCTTCGGGAAGTACCTGCACTCGGTCGCTAGGAGGGAACTGAGTCCCGCCTGTCACCACTGCGACTGCAGTGAGGACTCGGCTCAGCACACGCTGGCGGTTTGCTCCGCCTGGGCGACGCAGCGTCGGGCCCTCACTGCAGTCATCGGAGGGGATCTCTCGCTACCGGCCGTCATACGCTCCATGGCCGGTAGCGACAGGAATTTTACCGCGGTCGCGACCTTCTGTGAGGACGTCATCTCGCAGAAGGAGGCGGCGGAAAGGGTCCGGGAGGACGATCTCCACTCGGACCTAATTCGCCGCCGGCGAACCGGGCGGCGGAGGCGCGCATACCAGCGCCTCATGCCGCCCTGAGTGTGGCCGCGGGTGGACGGGACGGGTTTTCCCCTCCACCCGCTGTAGTGGCCCCCCGCGAGGAGGCGGCGTCCGCGTGTGCCTGGACGTCGCCTAATTGAGACGATTTTACCCGGAGGTGGTGCCCGCGCTTCTGCGGGCAGGCGCTAGGGGGGGTCCGGATGTCTTAATAAAGCTGTTCCCGGATCCCTCCTACTTAAGGCGCAGTACGGCACACCGTGTGGTTTTAGTCGGTTCGATTCCGACACACCGCCCCGCCGAAAACCCCGGCGGGGTGACGGCCCGAGGGGGTTTCCACACGCACAAAAAAAAAAAAAAAAAAAAAAAAAAGGTGATGTAGTTATTATAAAAGACGACAATATTCCACCTGCTAAATGGATTCTGGGTGGAATTGTTAAAAAATATTATGGACCTGATAATATAACTCGGGTTGTGTCTATTAAATGTAAAAATGGTGAAATTAAACGCCCCATAAGTAAAATTTGTATGTTACCTAAATGAATTTGTGTACCTTTATAATATGAACTGTTATTTTTAAGTTAATTACTTAGAAGTATTATCTAAGTTACTATTCAAAACGCATGTGCTTATTTACTTATTCAGTTACACATATTAACATTTTGTAGAAGTATCTTATTTTTGTTTTGTTATATTGGTTTTTCTTTTGCTGGATTAGTTAAAGTACTACGTCCTTTGGTGGGCGGTATGTCTAACTAAAAGAGTCTTATTGCAAACCGATAGCAAACCTTTCACCCTCACAGACATACTGCACTCACTCATTCAAATACATTCATACAGTCCACTAGTTACTACTCAATGTATTATGTTTTAGTACAAATAAAATATTCTATCAATATAGACGTATCGCAAGTGTCTTCTCATCGCGTACATAATTATAGGCTCGACCGTTGCGACATAGATGGTTCTGATAACTTCTGGGTGCAAGCCCCAGTTTACTTTCGCAGCCCTTGACAGTTGCTTGTAAACATCCGTTGCCTTCTTGCACTGTGTCGCAACGTGGGTGTTAAAGGTCATCTTGTGGTCGATGATGACGCCCAAGAGCTTCACCTCCTTCGACGGTTGGATGTTCACTCCTCCCATGGTCAACACTGGGTTGTCGTACTTTAATTTTTTTGTCATTACCATTGCGCATGTTTTGTGCGGCGCAAACTTCAACTTGTTGCGTACACCCCACTGTTGAACGTAGGCTAGAGCGGCGTTGGCTCGTCTCGATACTTCGAGACCGGTATCCCCATCGAAAACCATTACCACATCGTCCGCGAACGCCTGCACGTAGTGTCCCATGTTGTCTAGGTCCCTTAGTAAGGGATCAAGGAGGATGTTCCACAGGACTGGACCACCTATTGACCCTTGCACACATCCTTTGCTCGTGCTCCTTGTGCATTCTTCCCCGGCGTACCGCACTCTGACTTTTCTGCAGTCGAAATAGCTATCCAGTAGCCTCCTGATATTGACCGGACACTTTTCCTCAGCCAGACGGACTCTGATAGCAGGCCACCATGCGCTATCGAAGGCCCCCTCTATATCCAGTGACACTAGGGTTACCAGCTTCTTCAGCCCAATCTTACCCTGGATATGGTTCACTAGTGTATAGAGGGCGTCCTCGGTGCTCCGCTGGGGCATGAATCCGTATTGGCGAGTACTGATCCGCGGTACTAGGTGCCACTTCATTCTCGCTACTGTCATCTTCTCCAGGATCTTCCCCATGACTGGCAGTAGACCTATCGGTCTATACGCTTTGGGGTTCGTGTAGTCTTCCTTGCCCGGTTTTCTTAATACCACCACCGTGGCCTCCTTCCAGATGTCCGGGAAGTGCCCCAACATGAGGCACTTGTTGGCCAGGGCAAGGAATGCGTCCAGATCCTGAGAGATGGCCCGACTGCAGATGTCAGCTGTGAAGCCATCCGCTCCTGGGGCCTTCTTCGGATTAAAACTTCCCATCGCGGTCTTTAGCTCCAGCGAAGTAAACGCTGGGTCATGGTGTTCATCCACCATGCGGCGCGCCTGGCTACCAGGGGAGTCTCTCTGGTGGTCAGGCGCATCGAGGCGCTGGGTTTGCGGGTGGCCCTTGATAAGACGGAGGCCCTTTTATTTCATGGGCCCCGTCGTGGTCCACCCCCTGGTGCCTCTATAGAGGTCAACTCGGTCCTCGTACCGGTTCAGGCCCACATAAGGTATCTGGGCCTGATCCTCGACGGTAGGTGGCTCTTCGACGAGCACTTCCGACAGCTTGCTCCGAAGCTGGTCGGCGCTGCGTCCGCCCTTGGGCGACTCTTACCCAATTTGGGTGGACCCAGCGTCGCTACAAGACGGCTGTACACGGGGGTTGTCCGGTCAATGGCACTGTACGGTGCACCGGTGTGGGCGGGAGCTCTGACCGCCCAGAATAGGGCGCGCCTCTGGCGCCCTCAGAGGGTTATGGCGGTTAGAGCCATACGCGGATACCGCACCGTGTCGACGGAGGCGGCGTGCGCATTGGCCGGGACACCCCCGTGGGATTTGGAGGCGGAAGTGCTCGCCGAAGTATATCGGCGAACGGCTGAGTTCCGGGCGGGAAGCGGCAGTCGGCCCCCGCCCGAAGAGGTACGCGAATGGCGTGAGGCCGCTCGCCGAGCCACCATGGCTCGTTGGTCGTCCCGGCTGGAGGCTCCACGTGCTGGCTTTGCCGCCGTGGAGGCGCTCCAGCCGGTCATCGTCGAGTGGGCAGGGCGGCAGCACGGGACCCTTTCCTTCCGACTGACGCAGGTCCTTTCCGGGCACGGCTGCTTCGGGAAGTACCTGCACTCGGTCGCTAGGAGGGAACTGAGTCCCGCCTGTCACCACTGCGACTGCAGTGAGGACTCGGCTCAGCACACGCTGGCAGTTTGCTCCGCCTGGGCGACGCAGCGTCGGGCCCTCACTGCAGTCATCGGAGGGGATCTCTCGCTACCGGCCATCATACGCTCCATGGCCGGTAGCGACAGGAATTTTACCGCGGTCGCGACCTTCTGTGAGGACGTCATCTCGCAGAAGGAGGCGGCGGAAAGAGTCCGGGAGGATGATCTCCACTCGGACCAAATTCGCCGCCGGCGAACCGGGCGGCGGAGGCGCGCATACCAGCGCCTCATGCCGCCCTGAGTGTGGCCGCGGGTGGACGGGACGGGTTTTCCCCTCCACCCGCTGTAGTGGCCCCCCGCGAGGAGGCGGCGTCCGCGTGTGCCTGGACGTCGCCTAATTGAGACGATTTTACCCGGAGGTGGTGCCCGCGCTTTTGCGGGCAGGCGCTAGGGGGGGTCCGGATGTCTTAATAAAGCTGTTCCCGGATCCCTCCTACTTAAGGCGCAGTACGGCACACCGTGTGGTTTTAGTCGGTTCGATTCCGACACACCGCCCCGCCGAAAACCCCGGTGGGGTGACGGCCCGAGGGGGTTTCCACACGCCCAAAAAAAAAAAAAAAAAAATGGTGTTATGGTGTTCATCCACCATGAACATGAATCATTAGGTTAGGTTAGGTTAGGTTAGGTTTGGTTTGGGCGGGAGCTCTGACCGCCCAAAATAGGGCGCGCCTCTGGCGCCCTCAGAGGGTTATGGCGGTCAGAGCCATACGCGGATACCGCACCGTGTCGACGGAGGCGGCGTGCGCGTTGGCCGGGACTCCCCCGTGGGATTTGGAGGCGGAAGTGCTCGCCGAAGTATATCGGCGAACGGCTGAGTTCCGGGCGGGAAGCGGCAGTCGGCCCCCGCCCGAAGAGGTACGCGAATGGCGTGAGGCCGCTCGCCGAGCCACCATGGCTCGTTGGTCGTCCCGGCTGGAGGCTCCACGTGCTGGCTTTGCCGCCGTGGAGGCGCTCCAGCCGGTCATCGTCGAGTGGGCAGGGCGACAGCACGGGACCCTTTCCTTCCGACTGACGCAGGTCCTTTCCGGGCACGGCTGCTTCGGGAAGTACCTGCACTCGGTCGCTAGGAGGGAACTGAGTCCCGCCTGTCACCACTGCGACTGCAGTGAGGACTCGGCTCAGCACACGCTGGCGGTTTGCTCCGCCTGGGCGACGCAGCGTCGGGCCCTCACTGCAGTCATCGGAGGAGATCTCTCGCTACCGGCCGTCATACGCTCCATGGCCGGTAGCGACAGGAATTTTACCGCGGTCGCGACCTTCTGTGAGGACGTCATCTCGCAGAAGGAGGCGGCGGAAAGGGTCCGGGAGGACGATCTCCACTCGGACCTAATTCGCCGCCGGCGAACCGGGCGGCGGAGGCGCGCTTACCAGCGCCTCATGCCGCCCTGAGTGTGGCCGCGGGTGGACGGGACGGGTTTTCCCCTCCACCCGCTGTAGTGGCCCCCCGCGACGAGGCGGCGTCCGCGTGTGCCTGGACGCCGCCTAATTGAGAGGATTTTACCCGAAGGTGGAGCCCGCGCTTTTGCGGGCAGGCGCTAGGAGGGTTCCGGATGTCGTAATAAAGCAGTTCCCGGATCCCTCCTACTTAAGGCGCAGTACGGCACACCGTGTGGTTTTAGTCGGTTCGATTCCGACACACCGCCCCACCGAAAACCCCGGTGGGGTGACGGCCCGAGGGGGTTTCCACACGCACAAAAAAAAAAAAAAAAAAAAGGTTAGGTTTGGTTCCGGATGTCGTAATAAAGCAGTTCCCGGATCCCTCCTACTTAAGGCGCAGTACGGCACACCGTGTGGTTTTAGTCGGTTCGATTCCGACACACCGCCCCACCGAAAACCCCGGTGGGGTGACGGCCCGAGGGGGTTTCCACACGCACAAAAAAAAAAAAAAAAAAGGTTAGGTTAGGTTAGGTTAGGTTAGGTTAGGTTTTTTTTTTTTTTTTTTGTTGTTGAACGCACCCGTCATCACAGGGCGTTAGGCTCTATTTTCCCCTGATATTCGTCAAGGATTGTAAACCTGGCTGGGACTCTTTATTTATTCTTTTCTTATGTGCTAATGCTTGTTGCCTTACTCTAACTCTTATTTTATTACATTTTTCATTCTACTACTAAGTCTATTTTACAAATTCCTATCTTATTTTCTAACCTTATTTCTACTTGCTAACGCATATAACATAACAAATTATATGTTACAGCAAGTTCTTACTTACTATTTCTTTTGCTTACTATCCTACCTATTGTAAGACAGTAGTCTATGAACTGTTGTCTACTATTTTTACCTATTAGGAGGCTATGCAGATTTTCTATTGTAACACTCATATCTGTCTTGCTACTAAGCTCATAGCGCTCGCGGTCGTGGATAGGGCATTCTGTTAGGAGGTGGGGAATCGTTTCCTCGCATACTGGGTCACATGCGCATGATGGGCTGTCCCTGCACTTAAAGCGGTTTAAGTACTGGGAGAACCCGCCATGCCCCGTTAGAATTTGGGTGAGCATACCTGCCGGTCTTATTTTACGGACGAACCTGTACGCCAGCACAGCATCTGGCAAGAAGAGCTTCGTTACCGACGCGGTGTCGCCTTCCTGATACCTAGTGTTCCATCTGTATAGTGTTTCACTACGTATGGTCTTCTTAACATATGAGATTGGACACCGGTCGTAGTCCGGTTTTCTCCTCAGCGTCAGTGCCGCCTCCTTTGCTAATTCGTCTGCACGCTCGTTACCTAGAAGACCTGCATGAGCCTTCACCCAAAACAAAGACACAGCTTTGCCCTGGTCTAAAGCTGTCCGCAGGTTCCTCCTTGTTTCCACTGCAAGAGGGTGAAGTGAGCCATGGTTTACGATCGTCTCCAAAGCGGCTCTCGAATCGCTATAAACACCGTAACTCTCTTCACCCCCTTTAAGGATAAAGCCAGAGGCTTTCCATATAGCCAAGAGTTCCGCCTGATAGACGGTGCAGTACGCGGACAAGCTAAGTTTGAAGTTCCGAATCTCGGCTTCACTATTCCATACGGATAATGCGGCTCCGACCTTCCCCTCAATCCTGCTGCCGTCGGTGAATATTCGCACCGCCTGCACATTGTGCCTGTCCACAAGGTGTTGGTCTACCAGGCTCGTGAACTCCAGGCTTAAATGTTCCGCCGGATGTGGAGCTTCTGCAAATCTCACCGCACTCTCGGTTTCTCTATCTCCCAGAGCCAACGGGGGCGACCCTCTCTTTGCCTCATACAGGGCGGCTGCCTCCTGTATTCTGAGGTCGAGAGGAAGTATCCCCGCCAGAACTAGTGCCGAGTGCAGAGAAACTGTGCGGTAAGACTTGCATAGCTTTTGGGCGAAACCCCTTTGTACGGTGGAGAGTAACTTGCGCACTCATATCTTCTCAGACGCAGGAGCCCACACTGCTGACGCGTACATCATTATAGGTTCAACTGTTGCGACATAAATCGTTCTGATGACTTCTGGGTGTAAGCCCCAGTTTACCTTCGCAGCCCTTGACAGTTGGTTGTAAACGTCCGTTGCCTTCTTGCATTGCGTCGCAACGTGGGTGTTAAAAGTCATCTTGTGATCAATGATGACGCCCAATAGCTTCACCTCCTTTGACAATTTAAGGCTTACTCCTCCCATGGTCAACAGTGGGTTGTCGTACTTCAGTCTCTTCGTCAGTACCATTGCGCAAGTCTTGTGTGGCGCAAACTTCAATTTGTTGCGTACACCCCACTGCTGAACATAGGCAAGAGCGGCGTTGGCCTGTCTCGAGACTTCGAGACCGGTTTCCCCATCGAAAACCATTACCACATCGTCCGCAAACGCTTGCACATAGCATCCAATGTTATCCAGGTCTCTTAATAAAGGGTCAAGGAGGATGTTCCACAGGATTGGGCCACCTATTGACCCTTGCACACATCCTTTACTCGTGCTCCTTGTGCATTCTTCCCCGGCGTACCGCACTCTGACTTTTCTGCAGTCAAGATAGCTATCCAGTAGCCTCCTGATATTGACCGGACACTTTTCCTCAGCCAGACGGACTCTAATGGCAGGCCACCATGCGCTATCGAAGGCCCCCTCTATATCCAGTGACACTAGGGTTACCAGCTTCTTCAGCCCAATCTTACCCTGGATATGGTGCACTAGTGTATAGACGGCGTCCTCGGTGCTCCGCTGGGGCATGAATCCGTACTGGCGAGTACTGATCCGCGGTACTAGGTGCCACTTCATTCTCGCTACTGTCATCTTCTCCAGGATCTTCCCCAAGACTGGCAGTAGACCTATCGGTCTATACGCTTTGGGGTTCGTGTAGTCTTCCTTGCCCGGTTTTCTTAATACCACCACCGTGGCCTCCTTCCAAGTGTCCGGGAAGTGCCCCAACATGAGGCACTTGTTGGCCAGGGCAAGGAATGCGTCCAGATCCTGAGAGATGGCCCGACTGCAGATGTCTGCTGTGAAGCCATCCGCTCCTGGGGCCTTCTTCGGATTAAAACTTCCCATCGCGGTCTTTAGCTCCAGCGAAGTAAACGCTGGGTCATGGTGTTCATCATGTCTCAGGTCGTTTACTCGCTCTGCCGCCATTCTGGTCCGGCGATGGTCTTCGTTGTCTGTTTCCTTCAGGTCTTCTGGGTAGAATGTCTCCGCTAGCAGTTGCGCCGATTCTCTTGGGTTTAAGAATGCACCATCTTTGGTTAGGGTCAAGTCTTCTTGTCTCCTGGTGGTCCCTCTAATGACTCTGTAGATACCATCCCAGAGTCCTTCCCTGTCTTGTTTCTGGCAGAACGTCTTCCAACTTTCTATTTGGGCTTTCTTGGCTTGACACTCGTAGGCTTCCTTTTTCTCTAGGTACTGAGCTACCACTATTTCTCTGCGGTACGGTGCCGCGTTTTTTATCTTGCGCCTGAAGGTTGTGGTAGCCTTTTTCAGCCCCGCGAGCTCGTCATTCCACCATGGGACTCTGAGTACCTCTGTACTTTTCTTGGCCGGCATGCTTTCCTTGCACGCGGCCAAGATGCACTCTGTATAGTTTAGTACAGTATTCTCTAATTCTGATTTTGATCTTATGTTGTTTATTTTCTCTACGTTAATATTTCTATTTGTTTTTTGCTCAAAAAGTATGGAATTAAAGGTGTCCCAGTTCGCTTTTTTCGTGTTGTAGCGTCTGGTGGTTCTTTCCACTTTGAGTCCTTTGCTCTTACGGAGATTTATGTGGAATAAGATGGTATTATGATCCGAGCTCGTCACAGTCTGGTCTACCCTCCAGTTTTCTACTAAATCTAGCAGATCTGCGGTACAGGCTGTTATGTCAACGTGACTGGTGTACGCTCTTCCACCGGCGTATCACCATTGTTCAGTACCTGAAGCTCAGACTCTTCCAGGGACCCGGACATTTCTTTACCCCTGTGGTCTTCTACGGTGCTACCCCACCAGGTACTCTTGGCGTTGCTGTCGCCACCTATCAGTAGCAATGTGGACCCCAGCTCCTCTCTGATGATACGTAGCTGCTCCAAGTATGGCTCTATGGGTTGATCCGGTTCAAAGTAGAAGGACACCGCCGCGATTTCCCAAGCTGCGGTTCGGATCCTCACTACAACAATATTGTTGTTTGTGAGTTTCGGGCACTGGAAGACGTCTAAGCTGTCATCAAAGACAGCTATTGCCGCCTTGATCGTCCCATCTCCTACTCCTGCGTTCTGGTAGATTCTCGCCCCACGGTAGTCCTTCATCCTTCTCACCCCGCCCACATACGGCTCCTGGAGCAGCGCAAATGCGAGTTTTCGCTCACTGGCCTCAATCATGTTCCTTCCTTTGGAGGTTTGCTTGGGCTACTGTATATCTTCTAGTGGGGTTACCTGCCCCGGAACGGCTATCGTTGCCCTTAGCAATACGCTATTTTAGCTCTGGCTAGTGCCTCCCACCTTCTGCATACTGGGCACCCAGAGCTAAATGCGTTATGGTCCAAGGAGGTGTCTACCTTCGCGGCCACGCAGTTACAGCATGTTGGCGCTGCTGTTGTAAGAAAGTCCGAGCATTCCTGTCGCATGTGTGGTCCACCACAATGGCTGCATTTGGGTACGGTCTCTTTGCAAAAGCGTCTCCCATGACCATATGCTAGGCACATGGAGCACTGTACGAGGGGGGATTGATCTTCTACCCTCACCCTCTGCATGTCAACGTGGACCGTGCCCCTGTCCAACATCCTATTATAAATTTGCGGTGACACCTTAAGAACAATGTGGCTCATCAGCGGGTTTCTCGCCTTTCGGCGGAACTTAAACTCCAGCCTATCCTCCTCCTGGTTGAGGCCATGAAAAACCCCTCCGTTCTGGTTTCTCAAGGCAGTGATGATGTCGTCGTTACTGTTGTACGACAGTACGTCCTTGAGCACCAGCATCGGGTCCTGGTTCTTCATTTCCTCGACCAGGAGTCTATCTCCTACGCTCCTAAGCCTCTCCTGGACCTTTTGCCGTTCCTCGACGGTTCTGCATCCTAAGATGACCTTCCTATCCTTCACCCTCCTGACCCTTTCCACAGTCACCCAGCCATCTTTGGCATTCACAGCCTGCCGGACCTGCTTTAGGACCTCTTCGCTGTTTTCAGCCTCATCCCTGGACGTGATGACGATGGAGTGTAAAGAGCTCCGATCGCTCATCCTCTTTTTGTTCTGGTCCGCGGTGACGTCAGCGTATGAGGCTTTATGGGTGACAGCTTGGTTGTTGGATATAGACTCCCTGAGTTTAACAATCTCTGCATTCGTTTGTTCTATTTTACAGCTCTGTTCTTTAATGAGCTTTACCAGCTCTTCATTTGCATCTTTTATTTCTATGATTTCCTTACCCCTGTTCTTTCTTTGTTCTCTATCGTACTATTCTTTATTTCACCTAGTTTCTTCCTCTTTTCTACTTCCAATTCGGCGGCCACCTCTTTCAAAAGTTGGTAGAGCTTTTCCACAGCCAAGTTCATTCCTTCCCTCAGGTCTCCCCTCAGGTTGCGGGAGTCACTTAAGTGAGTCTTCGCCCTCTGAAGCCAGACCCGCCCTTCGTGTACCTTGTCCTTGGGCTTCGTGGAGTCGGCTTTTGGTGATTTCGTCGTCAGTGCCGGTGCCTCCGATGATGTTTTAAGCGCCGCCGGCCGAGTATCGGTAGGGGGCGCTACTTTCTGTTTAATTTTCGGCTGACTTGCCGCCTTTAGGGCCGCCTTGGTTGGAGGAGATATGCTTAATAAACGCGGGTGTGGTTGTGTAGATGATGTACCCGTCTTTGTATCAGTCTTTCCGCTTTCCCACTCCCCGATACTACGCCTCACGCTAGGGGCTGACTTCTCAACTCTAGAGGAGGATCCTGCCCTCTCCTTCTCGGTCGGGGACGCGGTAGACTGGTCTGCCGTCTTCTTGTGGGGAGTGTGGGTGATGGCATACATTTTCGATGGGGAGAGCCCTATTAAAATTGTAAGTGATCACCACTCGTAATGGTACAATAGTACTGATTAAAACAATAACAATAAGATAAAAGGAGTAAATACTAAAACTATGTGTATCGGTCAATAAACTCGATTCACGTGTGCAGTAAGGTAGGTAAGAGAAAACAAAAAGTAAAAGGGTAAAACTTAAACTAGGTGTATCGGTCAATAAACTCGATTCACGTGTGCAGTAAGGTAGGTAAAAGAAAACAACAAGTAAAAGGGGTAAAACTTAAACTAGGTGTATCGGTCAATAGACTCGATTCACGTGTGCAGATAAGACGAGTAGTATGTATAAATCGTAGGTAGGCGTGTATGTGTGTGTGTGTGTGTGTGTGTGTGTGTGTGTGTGTGTGTGTGTGTGTGTGTGTGTGTGTGTGTGTGTGTGTGTATGTGTGTATGTGTGTGGTCGTGCGTAGTTTAGACTGATCTTGCGCTTTTCTTTTCAGGTCTTCTGTCGCGATTCCGGTGGGGGTGCTCACCGGAGTGTCAGGTATGGTATAGGTTTATGTCAAGATAAATAAATAAAAATAAGTTTTTTGCTCTACCTTTGAGACTCTACAATTTGTACCTATGCCTCAAAACCCGTCCTTGTGGCCCACTTTAAAGAGTAGCAGCCTTAGAAAATTTTGTCAAAGAAAATTGGTAAAATGTAGAGTCACCACGTCTAAGGATGCCCTATCCACTCCTAAGATGGTCCAGCTCACCCGCTGACTAAAATAAGCAAGTGTCAACTTGACTCTATGTAGAGCGGGAGCGGTGTCTAGGGTCCTAATCTGCTTACTACTAAGTACCTATACTACAGAAAATAAAGATTTACATATAAGTCATAAAAGTAAAAATATAATTTGCTCAAAGTAGAGCCGTTCAACTCCACGCAGTGGAGTTGTCAGCGTTTATAGGGATGTAAAGTCCCTGTCCCTATATTATTTGCTAGGAATATAAAATAAAGTATAAATCAGTTTTAGCTCTATGTAGAGCGAGAACGGTGTCGAGGGTCCTTAATAACTACTTACTACTAGGTTCTTAAATCTATTTATGCAACATTTGCCTGTTTACTGGAAAACTTTCTGCCTGTCTCTACCTGGAGACTCTAGGTGTATATGTCCCGAAAGTCCCTAAAATTTTGGACCCTTAGCCGAAAACCGCTTAGGGATCGGGGCTCTGGTTCAAAAGTTATGGATTTTAGAAAGTTTTCCAGATTTAAAACACTTAGAATATTTTTGGATTTTACAAAAACCAGGGGTCTCACTAGACTGGTCGATCGACAATATATAAGGGTAGGGGGTTGAAGTTTTTTGTGTGGGTAGGGAAGGGTTCAATTTTTTGACGCAGGATGGGGGGGGGTGGGTTAGGGAGGGGGGGGGCCGAAAAAGTGTTATTTTTGAGCTAGGACTTCCCGTTTCCTAGTTATTTGCGGTTTTTTGGATTTCCCTTATCTAAACAATCTTAAATAATACGGTTAGAATTTTTTAGGTACTCTCCTATAGGATTAAACAGTTTTTTATTTGGGTGTCCTAAAAACTCGGGATAACTTATATACTGTAGACCAATGAGCAGTCCAGTGTTTCCCACTTAAGACTAAATTATAGTCCCGCGCGTCACCGGGATGAGGTCCCGGGAATAATAGGGGTGTAGTTCACCAGATCTAAGTGGTTGGTTTCGCCCTTAGGATCGAGATACCAAGCCCGTTTAAACTCTAAGGGTGTATAGGACGGTCCAAATTTACCGTCACCGGCCTAAGCGAGTTTCCCGGGAAACGGGAAACCGGGAATTTTTAAAGTTTTTTAGGAAAATCTTCCCGGGGGTGGTTTTCGGGAGTGCCTGTTGGTAACTTGCCCTTAGGAGAGTTTTAGTGGCCAACTTAGTTGGTAATGGCGATTTTGCCCTGTCTTTACATTTAATTCCTTATAATTTAAAATTTGTATGCTAGGTTAATTATTAAAAATGTTTTACACAGTTTATTAGCACCTCTAGTCACCTACACTAGCACTGGCGCCGCTTCTCACGCCGTTCACCCTCTGGAAGCCGCCGAAATTAGGGGATGCGAACCACTTTCTGCAAATGGCCCCTGGAGCCCACAGTGTCGCCCGGAGGTGGTTCTGCCGGAACTAAAGTTGGCTGTGGTGGGTCCCAAGAGCAGATTCCTGGTGGTCGGGATCGTATCTGTGGGGGTTCGCTTTCCTGTGTCTTCGGCCAACTTGGGGATGCACCTAAATTCTTATGCACTAGTCAATTTAAAAGTCTGGCGCTCGGGAACCACTTATCCTAAAAATCTAACACTAAGCCCTATCGTTACGCTGATTATGTCTCTATCGTTTTTTGCCTAAAAAAGTATAGGTCGTCGATTTGGTTTTCCGGTAACAACCCGGTAAAATAGTGTGAAGTTTTTCACCGAGTTTCCTATACTTTGGTAGCTCGTAGTTGCCACAGTTTTTGTCCGAATTACGATTTGAAAGCACTTACAGAGTCCTTTTTTATGCCGCCGTATAGAGCCACTTTCAGTTTCAGCAAAATTGCTGAAAGAACTGAAATAGCCCGCACGTGTTTTCCGGTTTCTGAGTTCCTGCTCCTCGAGTTTTCACCGTAAAAATCCAAAATTAGTGTCGAATGGTGGGCACTCTCGAGACGCTCACTTTCACAATTAAAAATGTATGTGTCGTCGATCTAAATTCTAAGTTATAGCAAATTTGTCACTGACATAACCTCTAAAAACAGTTTTTGTTGAGAGAAAATCCACAATTTTAGAGCGATTTTCGCGCGATTTTCACTAACGCGTAGCGCTTGTGATTGCGCAACTTTTGATATATCGCACTATTCACTTTTCGAAACTTTTCCCGATACTTTGATTTTTGAGCGCAGAGCGACTAAAAAACACTGTTCGCGCACTGACGCACGCCCTCGAGGGCACGGGACTGGGTTAGGTTAGGTTAGGTTAGGTTAGGTTAGGTTTTTTTTTTTTTTTTTTTTTTTTTTGTTAAAGGCACCCGTCATCACAGGGTGTTCTAGCTCCCCCCTGATATTATTTTTCAGGGATCTTTTTTACTTTATTTTTTATTAACTACCTTAATTCTATCTTTTACATCTTAGTACCTAAATATTACTACAGGGATTATACACAGCTCTAATTGTTACTAAATTACTACAGGTTACGGTATACGGTAATTACAGTTATTCTTATTAAACTATTAGCTATCAGCTTCAAGTTACATCGCTTATATTTCTAGACATTTCTATTTTAAAAACTATTGCTTACTTCTAAATTTGTATATCTACGTATTATTTTTGCTTAGACAATATAATACCAATTATATTTTAAGCAAAAGTTATAAGTCCTTGTTTCTTTCATTAACTACTTGGCATACTTTTAGGCAATAATTAATGAAATGCTTATTACTCTCTTTACTGGTTATCAGCTTGTTTAGATTGCTTTCTACTACTTCTATACCGATTTGCTGCTGCAATTGATACCGGATCCTATCAAATACCGGGCACTCTATAAGTAAGTGGGGGACCGTCTCATCTTTTGTGGGATCACAGATGCATGACGGACTATCCCTACACCTGAAGCGATTCAGGTATTGAGAGAATCCGCCATGCCCCGTGAGGATCTGCGTAAGCAGACCTGTCGGCTGAGTTCGTTTTACGAAGCAGTAGGCATCGGACGCGTTTGGGAAAAACATCTTAGTGGTAGACGCGGTGTTCCCAGCTCTGTATCTTTCTTCCCATTTGGATACTGATAGGTTACGTATCTGTTTCCGAATAAAAGATATTGGACACCGGTCATAATCGTGTTTTCTTTTGGAGTGCAGAGCTGCTTCTTTAGCTAATTCGTCAGCTCTCTCGTTCCCCTGAAGTCCTGCGTGTGCTTTAACCCAAAACAAGGAAACATCTTTGCCCTGGGAGAAGGCTTGTCGCAGTTTCTCTCGCGTTCCTACGGCGAGAGGGTGCAAAGAGCCATGGTTCACTATCGTCTCGAGCGCTGCCCTCGAGTCACTGTATACCCCATAACTCTTTGACCCCCCTTTGAGGATTATCTGAGTGGCCTCGTGTATGGCCAGAAGTTCTGCCTGGTAGACTGTGCAGTACGCGGACAGACAGAACTTTCGGGTCTGAATCTCGGCCTCACCATTCCATACGGAAAGTGCGGCTCCGACCTTCCCCTCCAGCTTGCTGCCGTCGGTGAATATACGCACCTGCTGCACATTGTTCCTGTCAACAAGGTTTTGGTCTACCAGACATGTGAATTCCATAGCCATCCACACAGCTGGATGAGGTACCTCCGCAAAACTAACCACACTATCGGTCTCTCTATCTCCTAGCACCGTCTGAGATAACCCTCTCTTGGCCTCGTACAGCGCGGCTGCTTCTTGCACTCGGATGTCGAGAGGCAGTATCCCAGATAGTACCAGTGCCGAGTGCAGAGAGACTGTGCGATACGATCTACAGAGTTTTTGCGCAAATCCTCGTTGCACCATATTCAGCTGTTTTTGGATGCCTAATTTTTGAACTGCCGGTGCCCATACTGCCGACGCGTACATTATTATGGGTTCAACAACCGCGATGTATATATTCCTAATGATATCCGGATTTAGGCCCCAGCTAACTTTAGCAGCTTTCGATAGCTGTTTATATACGGCTATGGCCTTCCTACATTGAGCGGTAACGTGGGAGTTGAAAGTAAGTCGGTCATCGATGATAAGGCCCAATATTTTGACTTCCTTTGAGATGCCAATGTTGATCCCTCCCATGGACAGCAACGGGGTGTCGCACTTAAGTTTCCTCGTAAGGACCATTGCTGAGGTCTTATGCGGTGCAAATTTTAATTTGTTTCTTACTCCCCATTGCTGCACATATTCGAGAGCTGCGTTAGCCTGTCCCTGTATTTCCAACGCTGTATCGCCATCAAATACCAACACAACGTCGTCGGCGAAAGCCTGGCAATAGTGTCCCCTATCACCAAGTCCTCGCAGTAGTGGGTCGAGAAGCAGGTTCCAGAGAATTGGGCCGCCAATAGACCCTTGCACGCAACCTTTCGTGGTGTTTCGCGTGCTTTCTTCCCCGGCAAATCTTGCTTGACTTTTCTGCAGCTGAGATAGCTATCGAGTAGCCTCCTAACATTAACCGGACACTTTTCCTCAGCCAGTCGAACCCTGATTGTCGGCCACCAGGCGCTATCGAAGGCCCCCTCTATGTCCAATGACACTAGAGTGACCAGCTTCTTCGGCTCAATTTTACCCTTGATGCGGTGTATTAGACTATAGAGGGCGTCCTCGGTGCTCTTCTGGGGCATGAATCCGTACTGGCGAGTACTAATCCGCGGTACTAACTGCCACTTCATCCTTGCTACTATCATCTTCTCCAGGATCTTCCCCAAGACTGGCAGTAGACCGATTGGCCTGTATGCCTTGGGGTTCGTGTAATCATCCTTGCCCGGTTTTCTAAGTACCACGACTGTGGCCTCCTTCCAGATGTCCGGGAAGTGCGCCTTCTGCAAACACTTGTTGAATAGGGTAAGGAAAGCGTCTGGATCCTGGGAGATCGCTCTGCTGCAGATGTCTGCTGTGAAGCCATCCGCTCCCGGGGCCTTCTTTGGGTTAAAACTCCCCGCCGCGATCTCTAGCTCCAGCGGAGTAAACGGTGGATCATGTTCCTCACCATGGCACCATTCGTTTACCCGCTCTGCCGCTTCTCTGGTGCAGCGATGGTCGGAGTTGTCCGAGCTCTCTAGGTCTTCGGGGTAGAATGTCTCAGCTAGTAAGTCTGCCGATTCTTTGGGGTTTAGATGTTTACCTTCTTTGGTTTTAAGGGTCATATCCTCTTCTCTCCTGGCGGTTCTTCCGATGATCCTATAGATCCCTTCCCACATTCCTTCTCTGTCCTGCCTCCCGCAGAACTCTTTCCAGCTGTCGGTACGGGCTTTCTTGGCGTGGCACTCATAGTCTTCTTTCTTTTGCAGGTATTCTTCGACGACTTTGTCTCTACGGTGCGGCGCAGCGTTTTTTATCCTTCGCCTGAAGGTCACCATAGTCTTTTTTTTTCTGTGCGAGCTCCTCATTCCACCAAGGGACTGTTATTACATCTTTATTTCTCTTTGTTGGCATGCTATCTTTGCATGCTGAGGTGATTATTTCTGTATATTTGATAACCATATTTTCTACATCGGCTTTGTTTTTGATGTTTTCGATAGCTACTTTATTTATTTTAAACTCTGTCTTTAGTTCTCTTAGTTTGATATTGAATTGCTCCCAATTAGCTTTCTTGGTGTTATAGAGCCGGGTGGTTCTCTGAACTCCGAAACCCTTGCTCTCTTGAAGCTTAATTGTGAACATTATGGTGTTATGGTCTGAGCTCGTCATTGATTGGTCTACCCTCCAATCATCTATTAGTCCCAGTAAGTCGTCGGTACATGCTGTAATGTCTACATAGCTTGTGTACGCCCTGTTACCTCTCATGGTGTCAAAAGTGGGCGTATCACCGGTGTTCAATACCTGCCATCCTGACTCCTCCAGGGTCCCGGACATTTCAACGCCCCTGTGGCCCTCTATGGTGCTGCCCCACCAGGTACTCTTAGCATTGCTGTCACCTCCCAGCAGCAGCCTTCTTGAGCCCAGTTCTTCGCCGATGTTCTTAAGCTGATCCAAGTATGGCCCTATGGGTTGATCCGGTTCGAAGTAGAAGGACACCGCCGCGATTTCCCAGGCGCTGGTTCGGATCCTCACTACAACAATGTTGTTGTTGGTGAGTTTCGGGCACGGGATGACGTCAAAACCGCTGTCGAAGACAACTATTGCCGCTTTCACCGTCCCATCTCCTACAGCTGCGCTCTGGTAGACTCTCGCCCCACGGTAGTCCTTCATCCTCTTTACCCCTCCCACATATGGCTCCTGGATCAATGCTATTGCGATCTTTCGCTCCTTGGCCTCAATCATGAGTTCTGCCGTTGCTAACTCCTTTCTTTGGAGGTTAGCCTGGGCGACTGCATATCCTCTGGCGGAGCTGCCTGCCCGTGAGCGATTTGTAACCACCTTAGCAATATGCCACTTTAGCTCTCGCCAATGCCTCCCACTTCCTGCGCACTGTGCATTCTGAGCTAAAGGCATTGTGCTCCACGTCTAACATCTTCGCTGCGGTACAGTTGCAGCATGAGGGTGGCGCTCCGGCCATCCAGTCCTCGCAATCGTGACGCATGTGGGGTCCTCCGCAATGGCTGCACTTTGGCACTGGTTCTTTGCAGAACCTGCGACCGTGCCCATACCCCAGGCACCCAGAACACTGCACCAGTGGGGACTGGTCTGCCACCTTTACCCTCTGCATGTCAATGTGAAGGTAGCCCCTGTCTATTAGTCTGCAGTATAATATTGGAGACACTTTTAAGACAACATGGTTGCTGTACTGGTTCCTTGCCTTTCTTCTGTACCGTATTTCTACCCTGTTGTCTTTTCTTTCCAGGTTTTGAAACAGTTCTTTATTCTGGTTTCGTAGTCCTGTGAGTATGTCTTCGTCATTGTTATATGATAACACATCCCTCAGGACCACCATAGGGTCTTGATTTTTAATTTCCTCGACGTGGAGGTGGTTCGCTGCGCCTTTTAATCGCTCTTTAATCTTGTCGCGAGCTTCTTCAGTTCTGCAACCCACTATAACCTTCCTATCCTTTACCTTGCGAACTCGCTCCACCGTTACCCAGCCATCTGTGGCGTT
Organism: Euplagia quadripunctaria; assembly: GCA_963859945.1. Taxonomy (NCBI): domain Eukaryota; kingdom Metazoa; phylum Arthropoda; class Insecta; order Lepidoptera; family Erebidae; genus Euplagia; species Euplagia quadripunctaria. The sequence goes on along the minus strand of CAWLEN010000144.1, from coordinate 7,390 downwards.
CACGGTCTTGCGTACTCTATCGAGTACTTCGTCCCCAGTCTCCTTCTCGTTTCTGGAGGCGATCACGATGGAGTGCAGCGCCGTCGTATCTGGCTTTGGTCTCGTGACCGTCGCTGCTGTGATGTCCGCATATGTCGCACTGGTCCTTTGTTGGGTTAGGTTAGGTTAGGTTAGGTTTTTAAGGAAGCCGGGACGGCCTACCGACTCGGTCGCGGCCTACAGGCCCATCGTGTTGCTGGACGAGGCGGGTAAATTGTTTGAGAGGGTCCTCTCTGCCCGCATCGTCCGGCACCTTGGCGAGGTCGGCCCCGATTTGTCGGACGCCCAATTCGGTTTTCGAGCGGGGCGTTCGACGGTCGGTGCTGTGTTGCGCCTGAGGGCCGTGACCGAAGAGGTAGTGAGCTGTGGCGGCGTGCTGTTGGCGGTTGTCGTTGGACATCGCCAACGCGTTCAATAGTCTGCCATTCAGCTGCATCAGGGAAGCACTCCACTATCACGGAGTGCCAGGGTACCTGAGGCGGCTAGTGGCAGACTATTTAGAGGAGCGTACCGTCATGTACGAGGACCGAGAGGGAGTTTTGAGTCGTCGGCCCATGTCGTGCGGTGTTCCGCAGGGGTCTGTCCTTGGACCACTCCTGTGGAACATGGGATACGACTGGGCCCTTCGAGGCGACTTCCCCCCCGGGCTGGGCGTAATTTGTTACGCCGATGACACGTTAGTCACAGCCCGGGGGGTGAACTTTCAGGAGGCGGCGCGCTTGGCCACCAGGGGAGTCTCTCTGGTGGTCGGGCGCATCGAGGCGCTGGGCTTGCGGGTGGCCCTGGATAAGACGGAGGCCCTTTTATTCCATGGGCCCCGTCGTGGTCCACCCCCTGGCGCCTCTATCGTGGTCAACTCGGTCCTCGTACCGGTTCAGGCCCACATAAGGTATCTGGGCCTGATCCTCGACGGTAGGTGGCTCTTCGACGAGCACTTCCGACAGCTTGCTCCGAAGCTGGTCGGCGCTGCGTCCGCCCTTGGGCGACTCTTGCCTAATTTGGGTGGACCCAGCGTCGCTACGAGACGGCTGTACACGGGGGTTGTCCGGTCAATGGCACTGTACGGTGCACCGGTGTGGGCGGGAGCTCTGACCGCCCAAAATAGGGCGCGCCTCTGGCGCCCTCAGAGGGTTATGGCGGTCAGAGCCATACGCGGATACCGCACCGTGTCGACTGAGGCGGCTGTGCGCGTTGGCCGGGACTCCCCCGTGGGATTTGGAGGCGGAAGTGCTCGCCGAAGTATATCGGCGAACGGCTGAGTTCCGGGCGGGAAGCGGCAGTCGGCCCCCGCCCGAAGAGGTACGCGAATGGCGTGAGGCCGCTCGCCGAGCCACCATGGCTCGTTGGTCGTCCCGGCTGGAGGCTCCACGTGCTGGCTTTGCCGCCGTGGAGGCGCTCCAGCCGGTCATCGTCGAGTGGGCAGGGCGGCAGCACGGGAACCTTTCCTTCCGACTGACGCAGGTCCTTTCCGGGCACGGCTGCTTCGGGAAGTACCTGCACTCGGTCGCTAGGAGGGAACTGAGTCCCGCCTGTCACCACTGCGACTGCAGTGAGGACTCGGCTCAGCACACGCTGGCGGTTTGCTCCGCCTGGGCGACGCAGCGTCGGGCCCTCACTGCAGTCATCGGAGGAGATCTCTCGCTACCGGCCGTCATACGCTCCATGGCCGGTAGCGACAGGAATTTTACCGCGGTCGCGACCTTCTGTGAGGACGTCATCTCGCAGAAGGAGGCGGCGGAAAGGGTCCGGGAGGACGATCTCCACTCGGACCTAATTCGCCGCCGGCGAACCGGGCGGCGGAGGCGCGCTTACCAGCGCCTCATGCCGCCCTGAGTGTGGCCGCGGGTGGACGGGACGGGTTTTCCCCTCCACCCGCTGTAGTGGCCCCCCGCGAGGAGGCGGCGTCCGCGTGTGCCTGGACGTCGCCTAATTGAGAGGATTGTACCCGAAGGTGGTGCCCGCGCTGTAGCGGGCAGGCGCTAGGAGGGTTCCGGATGTCGTAATAAAGCTGTTCCCGGATCCCTCCTACTTAAGGCGCAGTACGGCACACCGTGTGGTTTTAGTCGGTTCGATTCCGACACACCGCCCCGCCGAAAACCCCGGCGGGGGTGACGGCCCGAGGGGGTTTCCACACGCACAAAAAAAAAAAAAAAAAAAAAAAAAAAAAAAGGTTAGGTTAGGTTTGGTGTTCCGCCCGTCACGGAGGCGGAGGTAGGGGCGGCTGTTCTACGGATCCGTTCCAAGAACACCGTCCCCGGGCCAGACGGGATCCCTGCCCGAGTGCTGGCCCTGGCCCTCGACCACATGTCCGACCGCCTCAGGGAGGTGTTCGACGCTAGTTTGGCGTCCGGACGCTTCCCTGACTGCTGGAAGAGCGGGAAGCTGGTACTTTTAAGGAAGCCGGGACGGCCTACCGACTCGGTCGCGGCCTACAGGCCCATCGTGTTGCTGGACGAGGCGGGTAAATTGTTTGAGAGGGTCCTCTCTGCCCGCATCGTCCGGCACCTTGGCGAGGTCGGCCCCGATTTGTCGGACGCCCAATTCGGTTTTCGAGCGGGGCGTTCGACGGTCGGTGCTGTGTTGCGCCTGAGGGCCGTGACCGAAGAGGTAGTGAGCTGTGGCGGCGTGCTGTTGGCGGTGTCGTTGGACATCGCCAACGCGTTCAATAGTCTGCCATTCAGCTGCATCAGGGAAGCACTCCACTATCACGGAGTGCCAGGGTACCTGAGGCGGCTAGTGGCAGACTATTTAGAGGAGCGTACCGTCATGTACGAGGACCGAGAGGGAGTTTTGAGTCGTCGGCCCATGTCGTGCGGTGTTCCGCAGGGGTCTGTCCTTGGACCACTCCTGTGGAACATGGGATACGACTGGGCCCTTCGAGGCGACTTCCCCCCCGGGCTGGGCGTGATTTGTTACGCCGATGACACGTTAGTCACAGCCCGGGGGGTGAACTTTCAGGAGGCGGCGCGCTTGGCCACCAGGGGAGTCTCTCTGGTGGTCGGGCGCATCGAGGCGCTGGGCTTGCGGGTGGCCCTGGATAAGACGGAGGCCCTTTTATTCCATGGGCCCCGTCGTGGTCCACCCCCCTGGCGCCTCTATCGTGGTCAACTCGGTCCTCGTACCGGTTCAGGCCCACATAAGGTATCTGGGCCTGATCCTCGACGGTAGGTGGCTCTTCGACGAGCACTTCCGACAGCTTGCTCCGAAGCTGGTCGGCGCTGCGTCCGCCCTTGGGCGACTCTTGCCTAATTTGGGTGGACCCAGCGTCGCTACGAGACGGCTGTACACGGGGGTTGTCCGGTCAATGGCACTGTACGGTGCACCGGTGTGGGCGGGAGCTCTGACCGCCCAAAATAGGGCGCGCCTCTGGCGCCCTCAGAGGGTTATGGCGGTCAGAGCCATACGCGGATACCGCACCGTGTCGACTGAGGCGGCGTGCGCGTTGGCCGGGACTCCCCCGTGGGATTTGGAGGCGGAAGTGCTCGCCGAAGTATATCGGCGAACGGCTGAGTTCCGGGCGGGAAGCGGCAGTCGGCCCCCGCCCGAAGAGGTACGCGAATGGCGTGAGGCCGCTCGCCGAGCCACCATGGCTCGTTGGTCGTCCGGCTGGAGGCTCCACGTGCTGGCTTTGCCGCCGTGGAGGCGCTCCAGCCGGTCATCGTCGAGTGGGCAGGGCGGCAGCACGGGAACCTTTCCTTCCGACTGACGCAGGTCCTTTCCGGGCACGGCTGCTTCGGGAAGTACCTGCACTCGGTCGCTAGGAGGGAACTGAGTCCCGCCTGTCACCACTGCGACTGCAGTGAGGACTCGGCTGAGCACACGCTGGCGGTTTGCTCCGCCTGGGCGACGCAGCGTCGGACCCTCACTGCAGTCATCGGAGGAGATCTCTCGCTACCGGCCGTCATACGCTCCATGGCCGGTAGCGACAGGAATTTTACCGCGGTCGCGACCTTCTGTGAGGACGTCATCTCGCAGAAGGAGGCGGCGGAAAGGGTCCGGGAGGACGATCTCCACTCGGACCTAATTCGCCGCCGGCGAACCGGGCGGCGGAGGCGCGCTTACCAGCGCCTCATGCCGCCCTGAGTGTGGCCGCGGGTGGACGGGACGGGTTTTCCCCTCCACCCGCTGTAGTGGCCCCCCGCGAGGAGGCGGCGTCCGCGTGTGCCTGGACGTCGCCTAATTGAGAGGATTGTACCCGAAGGTGGTGCCCGCGCTGTAGCGGGCAGGCGCTAGGAGGGTTCCGGATGTCGTAATAAAGCTGTTCCCGGATCCCTCCTACTTAAGGCGCAGTACGGCACACCGTGTGGTTTTAGTCGGTTCGATTCCGACACACCGCCCCGCCGAAAACCCCGGAAAAAAAAAAAAAAAAAAAAAAAAAAAAAAAAAAAAAAAAAAAACCCCGGCGGGGTGACGGCCCGAGGGGGTTTCCACACGCACAAAAAAAAAAAAAAAAAAAAAAAAAAAAAAAAAAAAAAAAAAAAAAAAAAAGGTTAGGTTAGGTTAGGTTAGGTTAGGTTAGGTTAGGTTAGGTTAGGTTAGGTTAGGTTAGGTTAGGTTAGGTTAGGTTAGGTTAGGTTAGGTTAGGTTAGGTTAGTTAGGTTAGGTTAGGTTAGGTTAGGTTAGGTTAGGTTAGGTTAGGTTAGGTTGGGGTGCTGTCTAGAAAACCTCCACGTGGTGCACCCTGGAAACGTTGGCGATGAGGCTTCCTTTCCTCCTCCGTTTTTGGGGAGGGCGTCATCGCCAACGGCCAATATTCTAGTAAGGAGAGGAGGCCATTTTCTTCGGCCACTCGGTCGAGGCTTGGTCAACAGAGCGGGCGTTTCTGCCGATTCCTCTGTTGGCTCTTCGCTCTTCGGAGCCATGAGGATGAAAACCTCGGTAAAAAATCACGAAGGAGGGACCCTTCCATGGGTCGGAGTTCCTCCACTGTCCTCAGTGGAGAAGGAGGACGGGCTCGGCGTGCACTCACACTGCCACCGAGCAGGCATGGGAAGATTTAGTTTCCTTGCCACCGTCGGCATATCGTAATCCCGAAAGGAGTCGTGGTCATGTCTCGTGACTCCGATCGGGGACGAGGGTCTTGGCTTTGCCGCCCGGACTGCGAGGAAGAAAACCTCTCTAAAAAATCACCCCGAATCCCGTGTTCTGGTGCGTGACCAGGGGATGCATGGCTGATGGGTAGTTCAGTCGTAAGCGCACTCCCAGCCGGGGCACCTGCGGACCCCTCGGTTGGGCAAAAACCTTCGCTTGCCCGGGTATTGGGGGATCTCTGCCCGGGTCGACCTTTATTTCTCCCCCTCTCGTGGGATTAATTATGGTAAATTCAAAAACAATTATAAATGAAAGTAACGAAGAAAAAAAGAAGGAGAAGAGTGTAATGAAGGAGAAGAGTAAGAAGGCGGAGAGTAAGAAGACGGACGACACTTTTAACAACGAGGAGGTTCAAATCGAGACACCTATCTCGGAGGAGCTCCCAGAAGTTAATTTGACTTCTGGGAGCAGAAGAGTTTCGGAACGCCTACGTTCCAAGGCCGGACTATCCACAGGAGCAGACAACCGAAGTTCTGAGGCTGTGGATATGGAGGTTGAGCTCCGAGACCACGAGAGCCGAAAACGAGGTCGCTCATTGGACGAGGACTATGAACCGTCCAGAGACATGCTCCCTCCCAAAGTAGCAAGTAGCCAAAGAGGGCGGTCGAGGTCACGTACGCCGATCCCTGCTCCGGCTGGTTCTGCCTTTTCAAGGTCGGCATCATATGCGCGAGCTCGCGCGGAGGGCGAAATTGTTGCGGAGGAGGAGATCGCGGATCTCCTTGTCAAGATCCGTGCACCGGTGGAAGGGGATTCTGTCCCTCAAACACCGGTGACGTTGAGGGAGAGGACGAGTGCGGCAGTGGCTATTATTCAAAAAGTGGCCACCAAGTCCACAAACCTTAAGGGTTCCTTTGTAAGGGCCCTTAAGGACTCCTCCTCCACCATTTCTGGGGTCGTTGAGACCCTGATTGGGGACGTGGCGCGCCTCCAGGCCGCGAATGAACAGCTCACGGCGCGGGTTGCCGAGCTCGGCGCTCAATTCGCCGAATTTCAGGCGCAGGGGAATTGCCCTAAGCAGCCGAGCCCTGTTGCCCAGCAACATGCTCCCTGCCTTTCCCTCGTACCAGATGCCCAGCAACCTGACCTGTCCCCGTCTCCCGTTCCGGATGCCCACCTGCGTCACATTATAGACGCAGTGTGGCGCATGATGGACGGGCGCCTTGCGGGCCTCGAGGCAAGGCTGCCTCCAGCCCCCATCGTTCGGCCACCACTCGCAGCAGATAAGATGAAGGCCGCATCAGCCCCGACGCCGCTTCCCGTCGCTGGTGGACGCGTCACTGTGTCATATGCAGTGGCTGCGTCGACATCAGCGCCTGCAGCTGCTCCGAAGGCTAAGCGAACGGCTAAGGCCGCAACGAAGGCGGCCGCACCGGGGACTGGGCAACCGGCTAAGGTCGCAACGAAGGCGGCCGCACCGGGGACTGGGCGACCGGCTAAGGCCGCGACAAAAGCGGTGACGGGATTCCCTCCGCTCCCCTCTCCGGTACCGAGCATACCTCACGCTCCTTCCGGTGTTGAGTCTGCTTCTGGGCCTTCTACGTCTACCGCCTCAAACGACCGTTGGCAGACGGTTGAAGGAGGAAAAAGCCGCAGGAAGAAGAAGAAGACGAACAAGAATGCCACCCCGTCACAAGCACCGGCAGGAGCGTCGCAAAATAAGACGGGAAGGACTCGTCGGCTCCAGCCACCGAAGACAGCAGCCGTGGTTGTCACAGTGCTGCCGGAGGCGGTAAATAGCGGTATTTCTTACGCCGCCGTCTTCAAAAAGGCTCGAGACCACCTTTCCTCGGAATTCGGGAGCGTAGGTGTTCGACTACGCCTCGCCCAGACGGGGGCTCGAGTTCTCGAGTTCCCCGGGGCGGAGGGAGTGAAGACGGCGGACATCTTCGCAGAGAAGCTGCGGGGAATTTTTGCAGCGACGGATGGGATACGGATCGCCAGGCCCACAAAGTGCGCCGAGCTGCGCATATCGGGCCTGGACGATTCCGTAACGGTCGACGACGTCCGGGGGGCAATCCAGCAGAAGACAGGTTGCACCTCGGATAACATTAGGATCGGCACCATCCGCCCCGGACAAGGAGGACTTGGCACGGTGTGGGTCAGCTGTCCTGTGGCAGCCGCCAAGATATTAGGCGATGCCGGGAGGATCCTCGTCGGTTTTGTGAACGCCAGAGTTACTATTCTGGTGGCAAGACCGATGAGGTGCTTCAAATGTTTGGCGTCAGGACACACCCGCATCAAGTGCGGAAGTTGTTTT
>CAWLEN010000143.1:0-30652 GCA_963859945.1 Euplagia quadripunctaria | reverse complement strand
CGTCGTCATGCCTGTATAAATAAAACATGTCTGTATTTTTACATCTTTCTCGAATGATGGACAATAAAGAGATATAAATAAATATCTTATCGTGGGAGAACCATGCTTCGGCACGTATGGTCCGGCTCGACCGGAGTGATACCACGACCTCACAGAAAACCGGCAGTGAAACAAGTATTGCATTGCTTTTCGCCGAATGAATGAGGTTACCGAAGGCCCTAACCATTCCCTTTCCTTCTCCCTCTACCACCTTTCCCCTACACCTTCCTACCTTAAAAGCCGACAACGCACTTGTGACTCTTAAGTTGCAGATGCCCTTAAGCGACGGTAGTCATTTACAATCAAATGACCCGTCTGCTCGTTTGCGTCCTATACCGCAAAAAAAAAAAATATACTAAAAATACTAGAAACGTGGGTCACAAATTACTTAAAATAATAAAACAAAATGAACGCAGAGAAGTTAGAACAATTAAATTCTTTTGAATCTTTAAGTACAATAACAAACACTGTATCTCCAACAGGCACGCCTAGAACGTTCAGAAAAGGCGGAACTGGCCAAGCGTGAGAAGGAAGTTCGAAGTCAACAACTGTTAGAGGTAACTTTGCCCCATGGGTTACTTTGAACTATTACATGTTAGGACTATGTGGGTTACTTTGTACCTCTTGTGTTTTTTTATATTCTCATATTATGGTTATAGCAAGTCGATGGGTGTGAAATTACAGTGTCTAGTGCGAGATTTTTTACGTGTTTTTACGGAATGGAGGAAATGGAGATAAGCTCCATTAATAAATTTCTCAGTTATTATCAAATTCTATCATTTATAGTTGATTCAACTTTATGGTCCTTCGAGCCGGATTTGAACCAGCGACCTATGGATCGAAAAGTTGTATGGGACAACTATTATTGATAGAATTTGATAATAACTGAGAGATTTATTAATGATTACAATGCTAATGATATTTATTTATAACTAAAACTAATGCTTATTTGATATGACAATGATGACTGATTGCCATGAGTACACGCGGCGCTCACCGATCGCGAACCGAGTATAATTTCGCACGCGGTACAGAAAATGCTAACACAATGAAAAAGTTTATTGTACGGTTAGACCTTACAGTAATGTCACTATTTTAACTCTAGATTTTAAACTGGTATTAAATCCGCCTGTGTACCAAATGTGCATTAAGTTTATTCCAATTGATTGTTTACTTCCAATTAAATTTTTAACGAGTTACAATTTGTTGAGGAACAGTTGTGTCCCTCCAACGCAAAGGGTCTCCGACCAGTCTAGGTGGCGTGATGTTGGGGAGTTGTACATACATAAACGCGAAAACCTTATTGCACGATGCAGGTTTAGTAGTTACTCCGTAGTTCGATGTGTCTTCGTTAGATGACGTTGAAGTATGTTTTCGCTGTATGAGGATGTCGCCACATCGCTCTTCGAAAACCGGAGGTCGATAGTACGGATGAGTCAGCTGTTTAACTTCTTTTTAATAGAGTTATGTTCCGTATAACAAAATGTTGGAACGCTTGTTGTTTTCACATTGTACTCGTAGTTATTCAGTAGTCTTAGTGTTGGCTTCGTCACCATTGCAGTTGTAGTAAATTGAAATGTTGTAGGCAGTACCAGTACCTGTCGTATAACTGCAAAATCCTACAGAATATTGACGTAGAATTAGTTTCAATTGACTTGACTAAATTAATCACTGATTGCTGTGTTTTTTGTAAATAAAAGTATATCACATAAATTATTATTTTAGTGTACCATAATATGAGAATTATATATGTTTCTAGTTTTGTATGTATGTTTTTAAAACCATGTGCTTGTGTTTGTTATTTTTTTTTTATTATCAATTTGATGCTTGGCAACATTGTGCTCACCATTCGTATTGTAGACTTCTTTATTCAAAAGCAAAAAGGGCCTTTTGGGGTTGTAATCGTGAAAAATTGGTTACTTTTTGCTTTTTTTTTTAATAGTAGAAAGCATTGGAATTCTTAGCTTTTAGTTGGTAGCTGAGCTGTGTGTATAGCAATAGACTTGGTATATTATATACTTCTATATATATTTATGTAAAATTATTCTATTGGGTATAAGAATAACACAAAGAACCGCCAAAGGTACCTTGACAATGTTGTCAAAACCAAATTGATAATAAAGACGAGAAAAAGCGAAAAATAAAAAAAAAATAATGGCAAAAAATTCAAAACAGCATATCAACAAGAACCGTACGCAGTTGACCATCGAGCCGCTGCCCACGATTCCCAAAAGTGGGATCGACGAGTGGAAAACACCTGAGATAGTGATGGGACCAGCTATTAAGAGTAACAAGGACCGCATTATGCCTCCCATAAGCCTATCTCTCATACCAGTTTCGGGCCCAAAAGACAGCCAACATTCTCCTATAAAGACAATTAAATTCGATCAATCTGGATGGAAAGAGGAAATCGAGGAATATAACGCCTTGGACAAAATGAAAGACTTCGCTGAAAAAGCAGCATTTGATATGCCCAAACGAAAAGATAAACAATACGATTTCTCGATAAAGACTATAGATAAAAGAATAAAACCACCAGAAAAAGAGAACAATCTAGAAAAGTTAATTGAATCGTATTCTAGAATAACAGAATTTATAAACGGCTGTGATTGGTCGAAGCTACAAGCCGATAAAAAGACTGAGGACCCAAAGTCTTTAGAGCAAAAATATTTAGATGCTAAAAACGAATTCATGTCCCAAAACCTTATGTTGATGCCGAAAGACAGTCCTAAATCCGTCTTGAAAGAGGTTATTGTCCTCAGTGAGGACGATGATAATATTTTAACAGATATTATATCTAAAAAAATTAGTAAAGGGACGTTTAATGTCGGGAAAGATGGTGCTCTGTCAATATCCGTCCATCCGATTGGCAATAAGGATATGTCACTGGTACGTGTTTATCGAGAACTAAAAAAAACTAATTTTCGGAATATTGTTTCACTAACCGCACATACGCTTGGCCTTCAAACTTAATAACATTTCATATATTTTTTATTTCATTTGGGAGGGTACTTTAATGTATAATGTAAGGAGACTTTCCGTATATAATGCTATTAGTTTTACTTCACAATATTCGTTTGTATAGATAAGTCTTGTGTTTTAAGGGATTCGAGGCCATTCAAATTAGGATTTCACATTTTCTGATACAAGGGCAAAGGAGAATTTATTCAAAATCTTATGTAAGGTTAAAAAAAAAAAAAAAAAAATCGTCCTCCGAGACGAGCAACTAAGTTGGGGTTGGCTTTTACTCTAACTACGGAACGGCCGAACTTCAATATCTTACGTAAAGCGACCTCCACAACCCAGGTACTAGACAATATCGAAGTTCTGTAGTTAGACCAGGTTGACGGACTTTTTTTAGGGTTCCAACTACCCGTAACGAATGCCAAAGATGTTCGTATGACAACCGGGACCGACGGCTTAACGTGCTCTCCGAGGCTCAAAGGTGTCTCAATGTGTTAAGATGGTCACCCATCCTAAGACTGACCTGGATTAAATTACTTAACCTTGCAATGTGCTAACCTACTCGGTTACCACTTTGCCAGGAGCCCCTCCGAATAAAGAATATTGAAAAAATCATTCTATTTCATTCTAAGTAATCATATCGTTTCGACGATAACCTTGTAATTATTTTTAATTAGCTGCGCCCCGCGGTTTCACCCACGTAAGTCCCGGTGTCGTGGGAATATCAGGATAAAAAGTAGCCTATGTGTTAATCCAGGTTTCCAGCTATCTACATACCAAGTTTCATCGCAATCGGTTCCGTAGCTTTTGCGTGAAAGAGTAACAAACATCCATACATCCTCACAAACTTTCACGTTTAATAATATTAGTAGGATTCTTGGGCCAAAATTACTTTACCTTTTTTTATTTATTTTTTGTGCGTGTGGAAACCCCTTTGGGCCGTCACCCCACCTCACCCACCCCCCTCGTTCTACGCCTAAAATAGGAGGGATTCGGAAACAGCTTTTATTAAAACATCCGGAAAAATGTATATACCTACCTTAACCTCTAGATAAGGTGATCAAACTTACGAGTTTTTTAAGTACGATTCACACCGAACGGGCCGCTCTAGAGCGCGTCGAGTCGCGCCTCGGTAGCCAACCGCCGGGGCGGCAAGAAGTGCTATGGAAAAATGAATTTTAAGTAATAAATATAAACTTCAATTTCCATCACCGTACTAAAAACGCGCGCCGGCGCGGCCCGTACGAATAATCGGCGAAATAACAAAAAATAATAAAAATCTGTAAACCGAACTCAAAGGTAAAACTTAAAATAAATATTATTTAATTTAGGCGGAAGTTATGGTCTTAAACCCAAATGACGTCACTTGAAACCGTTCTTGAGGTCAGCGAGGTGAATTTCCTCTTTTTACGATACTGAGAGGAACCCCTTGTTCAGCAGTAGGATGTTTAAGTAGGACTGATATTATTATTAGAGTGGAAACTGAAATGCACTGGGAATGATTAGAGAATAAAAGTATAAAGAATTAATTAATACTATTAACTATTGGTGTCGATTCTGTTGTATTTACTCACTTGACTATAATTGACTAAATTTTCTTCATACAAAATGTAAACCTTGTAAACTTTGAAACAAGGTCTTATTTCAAATTTAAACAAGTAGGTAACATATGTCGTTATCGAAATAAGCAATTTATTTGTCGACTAAAGTCTGACACGCTTAAATAAACTTTAATACTACGTAGCGAGAGCCGCTATCCGTTAAATGCCATCTCTTTTGCTCTGTGTTTTTAGTAAGCGTCTTCGTAGGTGTCGATTAAAATAACGTCATCTTAGTTCGTTTTGAACAAGTTTTTATACGGCAATTATACGGCATTTGAATAAATAGGGACTCTCGCAGCGTGGAAATAAAGTTGACTATACGTTGACAGGTTTTACTGAAATTTAGTGTCGCTGAGAAATAGATGCCAGTAACAAATAGATCTTGTTACGAAGAAAACAAGGTTGATTTCATTTGAAGAAATTAAGTCAGGTTTTAGTTTAGTCGAGTGTACAATAGAATCGGGACCGTTGTCTTTTTATTATGTGTCACGTTATATGTATATTATTTTCATGCACGCTTTTATGCTTTTATATTTATATTTTTGTTCGTCTTTGTTTGGTTGTGAAGGTAATTAAATTATACCTATATTCATATTTTTCAAAGATTCCAATTTTGTTTTTCATTTTTGTTTCTTACTTTATTAGTGAAGTTGGTTGTAAATGTTTTTTAATGACGGCGCAGGTGATCCTAATGTCACTATAAATACAATAAAATTGATATGAATATTAATAATATTTAAAAAAAAGTTTTTTTTTTGTGAGACTTCTGAATTAATTTGAGTTTCAGTAATTTAAAAAGAAGAAAAATTTCAGGAGACCTTAGTTTTCCATATTTTTGTCCAGTCATATCTATCCCCCCCCCCCCCTCCCTCTCTGTCTCACTCTCCATCTCTCTTTCCCTCTCTGGCTCTCTTTCTCTCTCTCTCTCTCTCCTTCCCTGTCTCTTGTAGCAGTATATATACTGTGTTTTCTTAGCAATATCACCCTCTACCGACTTGAACTCATTTTAGTCATGTAATAGGTAGTTAGCTTGGAAGGTTGAACAAAAATATTTTTTTTTCACAAGTAAATCTAACGTATTTTTAAGTTGCACATATTATTTTTTGTTTCATGTTACGCTGTTATTAATATAATTTGCTGTACCGCTTTTCGATGTTGTTCGCACGTTCGTATATGAAGGCTAAAAGGAGAAAGCAGGAAGAGATAGAGAAACAAAAAATAGAAGATCAAGCTAAGAGACAACAGGTTTGTTTAGTAACTGAATTTGGTGTTAGTTTACCTTAGAAGTTATTATGTTGAGATATATGCTTTGCTAGAGCGACTTTTTTATATTATAAAGGTAGCAAACAAGCATGTGGACTGACTAATGTAGTGGTTACCAATACATATAACTGTTTGCAATACTAGAAGAAAGTGGTGTAGCGTGCCTTAGAGAGGCCCTGTATCAAAATTAGTTGGGGGGCCCAAATGAAGGGTAAAGATTTCTCACAAAAGAAGCAAAAATGCTTTAAATGTGGGAATCCCGCAATAACCGATGTAGGATGTTGCCAACTTTCGGGCGCACGCTTAACCCGGGAAAAATAGAGATTGCTTTTCTTGACTTTCGTCATTTCTGAAGTGAAAACTCTAGCACGTATGACAGTTTTTTATATGTTTTTTTCCCGGGAAGCATGAGATTAAGTGACATTGTAGATAACATTTTACTAATTTTTGCTTACACACGTTAGGGGCCTCGGGGGCTCCGTATAATTGATACGGCTGATACGGCGGTAACTACGCCCCTGCTAGAAGCGTTATTAGTGCGTTCTTGGCCCAAAATGGAGGAGATTCTCAATTTGACTCTTTTTTTCTAAGATGTTCAGGTGACATGACTCATTAGCTGAAATTCTACACTGTACTGATAATATAGATTTTAGGGCTGTAAGGCCTCGATTTAGCTCGACCTTAAAATTCCTCGACTGTAGCAGTTGTGAGGCATTTGTAATAAAGAGGCGAACGGGGGTAACCAAATTGAGCAGAAATTCAGCACAATCTCCTAATAAATATTGTGTTAAGAGCAGATTATCCGAACCAGATATCTGACTTCATTTTTGTCGCTTTATTATGCCAAAATATCTGCTGCGCTTTACCTTCTCATACATATACAGTGACTCTGACCCTTGATATAGTAGGCAATGTTACGGATATGAAATTTCTGATTTCGATACGGATACATGAATAATATTGCACCGGTTTCGGATATTCGAAATTATTCCGAATTAATCGATAGTTTCAGTAACGTATATTAGATATTTAAGTAACAGAAAAGTACAAATAGGTAATGATTTGGCTTTATTTATAGGTTATTATTGGTAGTAAAAAAAAATTACATTATATGAATACTATAGCTACTCATTTTTAAATGTTATCTACATAAAAATGCAAAAATGAAATTATAATCAATAAAAACAACATTATACAACCATTTCAGTCGTATAAATATAAAAAACTGTCATAAGGTGTGTTATTTAGACTCCGCCCCTATTCGAAATTATTCGAAACTTTTGTAACAGATTCGGTTACGGTTTAGTATATTTTTTTTCGGATATCCGATAGGTTAAATAAAAAAAAAGTTTCGGTTACTATTACGGAGCTCCATAACATCCCTGGTAGTAGGTTAATATAGTATACATAGTAGGTATAGTAACCCTAGTTATACTCCCTTATTAGATATAGGCCTTAATACCAAGAATAATATGGTCAAGAGGACATCTTAGCGTTTTTTTAGCTTACAGTGCATCAAGGTATAATATATTAATCTCAACAACCCTAAAGCTCTCAAATTGTGATGAATATTTCTATCACTTTTCGTTACTAGCAAAGCATAGCTATCGAAGTAAAGTTAATAAACTTTGTTACAGGAAAGAGAAATAAAACGTCAACAAGCGATTCTACTTAAAGAGCAGGTCAGTAGATATGTCTGTCTGCCTCACACTATGGTTTGTTTTTAACACTTATACGTCAAGTTGGAAATGAACTATATTTATGGATGTTGTCTATACAATTTTTTTTGGTACTACTGTTCATCCTAAGTTACGTAATTGCTTTTCCAAAACCACTATAAAATCACGGTGTATACTAAAAAAATTATGAAATCTATCATTGTGTAAACATTCAACTTAAACTGAATGCTATAGGAGTATTTACCCTCCTCGCATTTATTAAGGCTCTTTTTTCTTCATATAAATCTTTATAATAATAAAGTTATTTCTTCAGGCACCAAATGTATTACAACATCATCATCTGCCTTCCCCATTTTAAGTGGGGTCAGCGCAATATGTTTTATTCTTCCATTCTACTCTATCGTTCTTCATTTCACTGCTTACTCCCTTTCTAGCCATATCTTCTTTCAGTCCATCCATCTTTTCTTTGATCGTCCTTTTCTCTTGTACCCGTCGACATCCATACATAAAATTATTTTCACCACATTTTGCTCATCCTTCCGCATCACATGTCCATACCACGAGAACCTATTGCTCCTCAGCTTTTCATCCACTGGTGCTACTTTCAGGCTCCCTTTAATACATTCAATTCTCACCTTGTCCATCCTGGTCACACCACACATACATCTCAACATTCGCATTTCACTCATTCGCGTCACTCAATCGTTCTTCCATTCATAAATTTATTACAACAATATTTCGTAATTTAGTTTCACCTTATAAGATAATTTTAACTAATGAATAATGCAAAAATGCGAAGTTTTGTATGTGTGTGTGTGTGTGTGCGCGCGTGTGTGTGTGTGTGCGGTCATGTGTGTGTGTCTAAGTTAATACATTTGATAGTCTGTGAATGTGAAACTAAAATAGATTGACGGATTTCGATAAAATTTCTTAAATACACAAGTGGATTTTATCCTGAATTAATGAAACTTTGTGAAGATTTTCCTTTTGTAAATTTTAAATTTAATTCTAAAATCCAAAAAAATAGTTCAGTTCCAATGTTTTTCTGTGTGTTTAATATCTGTGTTTGTGTGTAACCGTGTGTTTCTTTTTTTACAATCGTCGTGGACATTGGGGCGCGCAGCAAAAGTATATATCTGAGGTAATAATAATTAATTGTAGGTAGATTAACTGTCGCTTGTAGAACTGCATAGAAGCTAAAAGTTTTGTATGTTGAAGTTTGGTGTGTAGTGTATTAGCATAAGGAGGCATTACGTGGTGCGCCTATGACATTAGGCATTTAACATTACTCGTAAAAGTTATAAATGCGTAAAGTGTCTATCTTGGTTTGCGGCGCCGATACTGGTGTAGCTTGTAATTTTTTTTATTGTAAAGAATATTAGCAACGTGGGTCTCTATTATTGGGTTATTATTATACTTTGTCAAATTTAGGATGATAATTTTGACAGCTCACGGTAGGGATGAGGTAGTGTATAATCATTATAATCGTTAAACCTATTCGATTATCGATTGTTATTATCATATATCTGGGAATCATAGTTGCATGTTTATGCTGTATCTATAGTCGGTTATAAATTTATAATACAAAACGAACTGTCTTTTCTATTTAATAAAAAATAATAATTTCACTATAAACGCTCACAGAAATAAAATGAAATGAGAAATAAGAATTTTCTCGAGTCATCTACAGTAACGTTTCCACAGGCATTTTGCAATAAAGTCAGTATTTTCTTAGTCGTAAATAGTGGAGATATGTTATGTTTGCCTACATGGCCTAAAAAATAATAATAAAACTTAAGAACCTATTTAATAAACTTAGGTACTTGGTACAATCACAAAAAAATAAGAAGCAAAACCTTTGACATGAGCCCAAATCCGTTTGATGGCATTGTAATGATAATGATACGGTGACCTACCTACTAAGTATGTCGTACTTATATTGTTTTACGAAATTTAATACTTACTGTAAATACTATGATTTTTGGTTGTTCGTTATGCCGTGGCACTTCACTAAATGGGCGGTACCCATCAATGAAGTATGACATTAACTGTTGTAAATTTTACCGAAAAAAACTATGAAACTTCATGTCATCAATCATCATCAAATCAATCAAATTCATCAAAATTATCATCCTAAATTAGACAAAGTGTAGTAGGGTCCATTATTAGTGGGTATATATACATTAGTATTCTTGTTAACATATCCAGCTAAGCTAAATGCTTGTCTTAGGAGTGGAGTGTGCTCCGAATGCTCTTGACTGACTGTTATTTTCATAATTGATTTTTTTTTAATTTTGTCGGAAAATTATAAAAAAAAATATTAATCTAACCAGTGCACTTTAGTTTTCTTAAAATAAATGTTATTTCTGAACATGTAGGTTTCATTTACAGTCGAAGTCGAAATTATGTCGTACAACATCAGTGTTAAGGTTCAAATTCAATGTTTTTACAGTATTTTTTTTTTATAATAGTACAATTCTAGTTATCCTAACTACCCATATTAAAAACACGAAAGTGAGTTTGTTACGCTGTCACGCATTAAATACTCGACCGATCATCATGAAATTTTGCAAACACGGTGCCGGTTATAGGATACCTTTCATGCTGAAAAAAGGACTTTTCCCACAGTAAAGAAAAACTGTTCGCTTACAAGAACTATAAAGAGAAAAAAATACTAGTAAGGGATTGTCCATTAATCATGTGAGGCTCGAAATGGGGGGAGGGGGTTCGGAAAAGTCACGGAATATCACAAGGTGGGAGGGGGGGGGGTGTAGTGAGATATGACGTGTATTTATTTTTTGGTAGAACACGTGATTATATCTGCAGTTAAAGATAATATTTTGAGAATTTTAAATACATTTTTCACTTAAAAAAATACACGTGATTTTGGCTAGGAGTAGGTGGGGTTAGTCTAAAACCTCTCCACGTGTCACCAGAGGGGAGGGGGGGGGGGTTAAAACTTGCTATAAAAATCACGTAATTAATGAACGACCCCTAATGTGTTACCCACGTTTCTAGTATTCTTTATAAAGAAAGAAAACAAACGGTTCACCAGGTGGTGAACCGTTTGAAAGGAAAGGAGGTCCTTTCTTTGCCGCACCATTAAAATGTGGAATCCATTACTAGTACACGCATTCCCTTCGACCTACAACCCCGCGTTCTTTAAGCGGGGCGTGTAAATGCATCTCCCGAGGCTGTCAAACTGAGGACTACCATTTTAGTATCATCCGTATATATATTTGTGGGAGAGCCATGCTTCGGCACGTATGGGCCGGCTCGACTCCGCTTGATACCACGGCCTCACAGAAAACCGGCAGTGAAGCAATGCTTGCATTGCATTTCGCCGCGTGAGTGAGGTTACCGGAGGCCCTAACCCTTCCCTCTCCCTTATTCTCGTTCTTCCCTCTCCCCTCTTCTCCTACTCCCACCTTAAAGGGCGGCAACGCACTTGTGACTCTCGAGTTACAGGTGCCCATGGGCAGCGGTAGTCATTTACCATCAGGTGACCCGTCTGCTCGTTTGCCCCCTATACCATAAAAAAGAAATCTATTATCATGGTGGTCTTCAGTCTTTGGTCCTCAATCTAGTTTCCACCAGGCGGTTTGAGGTCGTTCTGACGTGATATTAATAAAAAAAAACACCCTCTTAAAGGCAAGTAAAGTAGGCTGCGTAATATTTTTTCAATAACTATGTAGCTCCTAGCCTTTGGCTTTTGGCCTGTTAATATAATCTTTGATACTTAACTTTTCAGTAGCAAAAGGTGATATGTTAGAAATAATGATAGACATATTTCAACATTAATTAACCATCTTAAATAACAATACGTAAGACATAAATATATAATAACATAAATAGATTTACGCCTTTTTGTTCGTAATAAGCTGGGTTTGTGATGAGTAGTTCCTTTTTTTGTACGACTGTGATTTGACGCAGTTGTCTTAGGTGCGTTTATAGCAGGGGTCATCAACTAGCGGACCACGGTCCGGTTCCGACCTATTTCGTGCGGACCTTTCTTAGGTAAACAGTACAATATATAACAGAAACTTTTTTCATATTAATACCAAATAATTGTCGTTTAAAAAAAGTATCACCGACTTCAATGCGCCTCAAAATACCCAAATCGCTTCAAGTGTGCTTATAAAGTTTGAAGTTTTCTCTCGATTT
The DNA here is from genome assembly GCA_963859945.1 of Euplagia quadripunctaria. Classification (NCBI taxonomy): domain Eukaryota; kingdom Metazoa; phylum Arthropoda; class Insecta; order Lepidoptera; family Erebidae; genus Euplagia; species Euplagia quadripunctaria. Next base: position 18,942 of record CAWLEN010000143.1, on the reverse strand, counting down.
CTCAAGGATCTCATCATCAGATCCTGACCTGATGACCATGGGACCATCTGGGGAGTATACCCTTTCAAACAAAAGAAGAATTTTCCAAATCGGTCTAGGCGTCTTTGAGTAATCGGTGAACACACAAAATAATAAATATACAGTGGAACATAGAACCTCCTCCTTTTTTGAAGTCGGTTAAAAAGCCTTAGTACTTTTATTCATGATTTCTTCATTGATATTCATAATAAAATATGAATTTAAAAAAAAAGTAAATACCCGTGTCGATGTAAAGGCTCATAGGGAGGTGGCTTATACCTCATCTAAAAAAGTAGAAACGGACCACGACGGTCATATTATTAAAAACATACCCCAAATAAAACTAATTGGTGATCCCTGTCTTAGACTGGACTGGAATAAGACACTGGAAAGACATCAAATGTTCCTACGCCTGTACCGTGCTAATCGAGACAGCAGGAAGTCAAGACGAGGCGTCTTCCGACTTACTCCTATGTCGATTACCACGGCATTCCATAACTCAGAAACAAATAAAAACGAAATGCCATTCGACATTCAAATATTTTTCTTTTTTTGTCAACGCAGGAGCGTGAACGAAGGCGACAGCACACTACCTTTATCCGCCAATTGGACTCCCGAAGAAGATGGGAAGAAAGAGAAAGAAGAAAGCATCAGAACTTGCTGGACAGACTGCTCACTAAAGAGAAAAAACTGCAGCAAAGGCGAAAGGAAATGGAACTGCTTTCTGAATTAAGGTAACCAGGGTTATTTAACAATTCTCATGAAATTGAGGGTTTAATAAGACATTGATCTGTTTTTGGTGCTTGAATATATAGTTTATAAGAATCATCTTTTGCTTTAGACAATATCATACATACAAATAGTCATGTCTTTTTCCGTCCGGGGTAAGTAGGGACGATAAAACGCCATTTGCCATTATCCTGACGTACAGCTCACGCCTTTTCCACATTCATCAGACATTTCAAACACGTGTGCCAGTTACGGGTGCTTTTAACTAACCCTTTATCAGCATACTGCGAATCTGGTCAGACCTTTCGGGGCCTACCCACACCGACCTGCCCACTTCCAGCATTCCTTTCTTAATTCTTGTCAATACATCTTTCGATCCTCACCGTTTTCTTACCTCATCATTCCTCACTCTATTAATCAATTCCTTTACACACATACTTTTCGGGGAACGCATTTTCACCATCCATTGTCATATCACCGTAACGGGTGGACCAATTTCCACTTGCAGATAGCTGATGTTAGAAGGAGTAATATAGGCTACTTTTATTTTTTTAAAGAATTAGGGTGCCGTAGCGGGCAGAGCTAGTTAGCAGTACAGGTTGGGTTAGATTTTCACGGGTAGTTTTCCGCAACTCCACGACGAGGCGCGTATTTTGCGTTGGTGGGAATAAAAGCTATTCGAGCCACCATAACTCCCCGAAGAATCCCAGTAACCACTTCACGTTACCGACGATATCCAAGAGTGACCCTGGCGAGCCAAGGTACTTAGCCCGGTATTCTGCCCCTGGCAATCCAGAAAGAAGTACATGGGTTGCTGTTTCCTCTGCTTCCATGCAGGTAGTAGTTAGCAGTATTTTTGTTATGAGTATTCTTGTTGTTAAGGTAATATCTGCATTTTTTTTTAATTTCTTTCTTTTCTCATATTTAAGAATTAGTAATGGATTAAGTACGCATTTATAGCAATCTTTGTAATACATCTAACGAAGTTAAGTGCTTGTGTGGATTCGATAGTGCGCCGGTTTGGTTCGAAACCGAAACCCTTTGATCGTAAATCCGATCTTAGCCATTACGCTACCGCTGCATGAAATTTTTAAAACTTTTCTTTAAGATAAACCTACCTATAGAAGTCGCGCGAGTTGACTACAGAGTTCAGGAATACTCTAGTCACTACATTGCGTGTATTGGTATAGGGCTCTGTTTCAGTTTTAGACTCATAGGCGGTCCATTATGCGTTCAGATAAAACCTACTAGTTTAGCCAGCCTACTTCCAAAAGCACAGAAGCCTCCTGGGGCGTTGACAGGCTTTTAGGAGCGACTTTGCACCCGTGAGGATATTTGCCAATTGTGTGGCCACTCCCTCGCACTCCAGGATAATGTTGGCGACCGTTTCCTCCGCGATGAGACATCCTCTACATGGAGGACTGTCTGACACATTGATGGTGCGTAGGTCGGTTTAGAGCCAGGTGGCCCGTTATGGTTCCTCCAACTATCCTGCTGTCGGGTCGGTTGAGACTGAGCAGTCTGTGGGTGTGCGAGGCGAGGTTGCTGGCGGCGGGGGCAATGATGCCGCCCGGTACCCCAGGCCTCGGATGCATTCATAAAACTAATAGATGCTCTGTTTTCTAGACGGCCACAAGAAGACTCGTCTCTATCAGACCAGAAACCTTTGCCGACGTTGAATAGGATTCCTGGTCTAAAGTTACCCGGACAGGCGATGGCGGACTTACTCCAAGTGTATGAGTTCATACACAACTTTGGACAGACGCTTGGATTCGGTGAGTAGTGAACTTTTATGGTTAAATTATGTTATTAAGATATTATTGATTTGGATTAGGATATGTTGTGTGGAGTTAATAATATATACTTAGATTATATATTAATGTAAAGAACCATGTCACGTTGTCGGTTCAAAAGAGACAATTAGGCTGCACGGATAGCGAAATTGTTTAAGTGGTCTCCTCGCCACTAAGCCACGCGCCAGTATTGTGGGTTCAAATCCCACACAGGACAAAAATTTGTTTTATCCCCAAATAGTTATCTCGAGTCTGGGTGTTCTTTGTGTCCGTTATTTAAATGTTTGTGTAGCCCCCCGCGACACAGGAATATTCCTACTGCATGAGTTGTTTTTTTTTTTAAATAAAAAGTGAATAAATAATCTCAAAAGACGTATCTACGTCAGTTAGCCAAATAAACATTTCATCGTATTATTGAGTCTATTAAAGTTTTAACTACTCAAGCATAATGTTTATTTTTTTTTTAATTCACCATTTAAAGTCGCAGATTTTCACGTTTTTTTGCTCTAGATGCAAACCAAATATGTACCAAAATTTTTCATTACAGAAAACAACAACAAATGTTAGATCCCATTTGAATGTCTTCAATTAAAACAAATTAATTCTATTATTAAATAAAAATAATTGACTTTATGCTGTAGAAATGGAGACAATCCCAACGTTGAACACGTTCCAAATGGCTCTGCTACCAGACTGCAGCGTGGAGGCTGAGGAGGAACTCATTCAAGTTCTCACACAGCTGCTTGTTACTGCTATAGGTATGTTACTTTCATTCACTTTAGTCTTTGTCATTTTAACACACACACTGTTTTTAAAACACATGTATTTATGTCTGCCTGTACCGTCATAGCTCCCAAACGGACCAACTGATTTGAGTTGCGGTTTTGTTTGAAAGGTGACTTGATCGAGAGTGTTCTTAGATATATTTCAATAAAATCTGTTCAGCCGTTCGAATATCATTAGCTCTTTCCTAATCGTTGAAGGGAGTTTCGAAGTCGGGGATATTTTAAATTTATGATTATATATCTATTTTATTTATATATTTTATTATTATTTAAAGGATTCACATTAGAGTTAATATGTTGTCAAATTTAATTTAGCAAGTGATTGATTAGGTAGGTGTACGCGCGCTATTATATATACAAATTCAACAGGAACATTTTGATTTATCAGAAAATGTACCGGAATACGGAAAAGATTTTGCTTAATATTTTTAAGTATATATTTAAAACTGAGTTAAATTTTTTTTTTTTTTTTTTAAGAAGACTACTACTGCTTGTAATTAGTACCTAAAAGTAGATCAATCTACATGTATAACACCTATTAAATGATTATTAATTATTTATCAAATAATTTATCATTATTTATTATTTGTAAAATTTAAGAACGCGTTAATTCTTAAAAAGTAATGAATATGAAGTTGTAGGATTTTTTCTTAACGCGCATACTTGTGCATGCTTTCTCAACTCATGAGAATTTACCGCCCATGAAAGCAGAAAAACAGCACTATGCGGTCTTATACTTGCTCTAATTCGAGCAGAAATCTGCTGTGCCTAACCCCTTTCTCTATTGAACTGAAAAAACCAACGTTCTTATTAATTGTCCGCAGAGGATCCAGGTATCCCCCACCCAGGTCGACATACTACCCTCCTTGGACATGCCATCCGTATGGGAGACATCACTCCTCACAACTTGAGCGAAGTGCTCCGGATATATCTGTACGCGAATGCTACGGGTGAAATCAAGGCTTTAACTGGTATGTACCTATGTAATAATAATAATAACTTGACACACCTCACACACGGCCGTCTGATCCCAAACTAGGCAGAGCCTGTACTATGGTAACCAGACTGCTGATAAACATCTTACTAATATTATAAAACGGTGGTAGGGTAATGGCTAAGGCGTCGGACTTGACGTAATGTGTGACCCACGTTAGTAGTAACCTTATATTAAAAAAAAAAGGTGAAAGTTTGTGAGTATGGATGGATGGATGTTTGTTACCTTTTCACGCAAAAACTACTCAACCGATTGCAATGAAACTTGGTATGTAGATAGCTTATTCGATATTCTCACGGGATCGGGACTTACGCGGGGCGCGGGGCGCAGCTAGTACTAATATATTTCTAAAAAACGTACAAATTATAGATAAATTACACCCAGACACAGAACAAATGATCATGCTCATCACACAATTATTTGTCCTAGGTGGGAATCGAACCCACGACCTCTGGCTCAGCAGTCAGGGTCACTAACCACTAGACCAACAGGCCAGTCCAGGGAAATAAAGAGATTATTATTGTATTTTTTTGTCTCTTTATTATTTACAAGACTTTAATCCGAGACATACCAGTCGTATTGTAATAAAACATTGGTTGGAAATTCCTACAAATATCATACAGTCTTCTTGTAGCGTCTGAAATCTGTTTTGCGTTTATATTTTGAAATCCAAGACCATTTTGCGGGTTCGAACCCCACCCAGTGCACTACCGTCGTGAATCCACTCCTAATACAAGCGTTAAGCTTAGCTATTAAGTTAACGAGATTACTAGTAATGTGTGACCCACGTTACTCAATCTACTCTACGTAATCTGTTCTACTAAAAAAAAAAAAAAAAAATTATTTTTTTCACTGGTATCACGATTCTGTTCACACTCCATCAGGTTGTTGGTTGTTTGTGCAACATTTGGTATAATATCTGTGGCTGGCGTGAACACATTGACATATCGACTTGCATGTTTTTTTTTTATTGGCCTCTGGTATGGTATAATACCTGCTACGCATTAGGAATTCATTTAAAAAAAATTACAGTTTCAAATATACATAAATTTTGGAGAAATCGACTTTGGAAACATTTGACATTTCGCATTTTAACGTGTCTAACTTGACAAAACCTCATGTCAAATTAACGATTCACATGATTTTGTGAATGACCATTGATATTTTCTTATATCAACTTACACTCGGTCACCAAAAAAATATTCGTTACTTGAAATCTCAACACATACATATAACCTCAAAACTTAAAAATGGCCACCCTGAAAAATAGCAATTTTAGACATGTCAACATATTCACACGGATATATACCAGTGTTTTTTGTTTGTTTACAACCTATACACGTTAACATAAATGGAACGTAAAATGTTTAATTTTGGAATTGTAGTGTAAATGTCTTTAAACATATGTTTTTATATGTTAAGTACATACCTGTAATAAAATTATAAATAACTAGCTCCGCGTCCCGCGCAACTTCGTTTGCATTTGTAAATTTTCCTATCTATCCCTATCGCAGCGCCATCTACCGGGTCCAATTGTAAATCTAAACCATTCTCGAATCCACCTGAAGACACACAGAAAATTTCATTAAAATCGGTCCAGCCGTTTAGTTGAGTTCCGTGACATACACACGTACAGAAGAAATATATAAATAAAGATTATAATTATATGTTGGACATCGTCTATTGTGTCACATGTCTAAGTTGGGTCAATCTTTTATCTTCATCAAGTATTCGAATTTCCGTGATGGAATATAACCGGAAAAGAACCTTAATGCCATAACAACTGAGCTTCTATTAAGGTGAGACTTCGCAATCCAGGGGCAAATTCCTTTCTCCTTTAACCTTTGGTCGTAATTATCACTCCAACAATTAAAACAATATATTTCATACCTATTTAAAATTTGTGTATAAAATGGTGTAATTTTTTTATAATAACACGTTAGAATGATCTCAAACCGCCTTGATGGAAAGCTAGATAGAGGTCCAAAGACTGAAGACCACAATTTCAAAATGATCTCAATTTTGCCAGTCTACCAGCCTCCTCAATTACCTTTTAAGCCCTACTGTTTTGTAACCATACTGTTTCTGTCTTATAGCATATTAAAAGCAGTTTCTGTCATATAACCAGGTCTAACAGCAGAACGTGAGCGTGAGCGTCGTGTAGCAGACCACCACCAGAACGAGTCAGAAATGCAGATGACGTGCGCTAACACAAAGAATGCGGCTTATTACGAACAGTTACACAACAATGCCACATACAAACTGTCAGGTAAATATGTCGGCGGCGAGTGTTATGAGTTCAAACCCCACGCAGGACAATAAATAGTTTGTGCGATTCACAAATAATTGTCCGGAGTCTGGATGTATCTATGTCCATTTTTAACATGTCATTTCGATATTTATGAATCGATTTAAATAGTGATTTTTGAAGTGAAAACTTCTTTGGGCACGTTGTGCACTTTTACTATGGGGAAAAAGCATTGAACTCGCACCGTCACGCTAATAGTACATATATAGCTCCACCAGAGGGCGCTAATCTAAACATTGAGTTCTGTCAGCTTCTAATTAATTAATATTTAAAAATATAATTAGTTTAATAAAGTACTTATTGTGTGCGCAATTCATATGGTAAAATAAACAAAAACATAATTGTAATTAAGGTAAAAATTTATGACGCATGTAGTGCTCAATAGCGAAAACCTTTATTCAAAATTTCGTACGTACGTCAGTTTGACGGATGTCACTAGTAGATGGCATCACTTTCTTCAAAAATAAACACTTCTGATCGGCAACTCACAATTACTTAATAACAATTTTTGAAGTGAAAACTTCTTTAGGCACGTTGGGCACTTTTGGTATGGGGGAAAAGCACTGAACTCGCCTGACCGTCACGCTCAGATGACAGATGTGTCAGTTATGTTTTCACTTCTGACGTGCAGTCCTAAGACTGACAGTTTTTTTTTTAAATGAATTGGTTGCACTCATAGTTTTTCCTATTTAAATTTGAAAAAAATATTCCAACTCTAAAGAAAGGACATTAAAGTATGGAGAACACACACAAATTACTACAGCTTATTAAAATTTAACCTACTTTTTTAAAAGTTAATTATTTTCCCATTTAACAGAAGCCCTTCGTGACAAGCCGTTTTTGGCCTTAAATGCAACAACCAAGGCTCGAATCCTGGCCTACGTGTGCGACGAATTATTACAGAACAAGGCGGTGTTGAGACAACTAGACACTTCTTTAGATCATCTCAACCAAATCAAGAAGGAACGGTATCTCATGGACATGAAGATTAGGAAGTAAGTATTTTTTTTTTATGGTATAGGGGGCACCTGCAACTCAAGAGTCACAAGTGTCTTGCTGGCCCTTAGGTAGGAGTAGGGGAAAGTTGGTGGAGGGAGAGATGGAGGAAGAGAGGAGGGGGAGGGAAGGGTTAGGGCCTCAGGTAACCTCACTCACTCGGCGAAAAGCAATGCAAGCATTGCTTCACTGCCGATTTTCTGTGAGGCCGTGGTATCACTCCAGTCGAGCCGGCCCATACGTGCCGAAGCATATCTCTCCCACAGTTACAATTAATTCCTTTCATAAATTATCAATTAATAAATAATTTTACTGTCATTGTTTTACTTCTTTTTGCGTGAAAGAGTGACATCCATCCATCGTCACAAACTTTTAAAGTCAGGATTACTAGTATTCTCGTTAATGCACGTTAATAATATTATTTTAAAACAAACTCTAGGTATGGAGTCTTTTGTGGTGTAAGGATGACCACGCATTATGTCAATATTATTTATAACCAACCTTCGTCTCTCAGGGTCCGAGTACTCCACCAGCGAAAGGTCCGAGCTGAGCAAACAGAGAAGCAACAGGCTCTCGCGTTGGAAAGGATGCAGAGGCTGGTGGAAGAAAGTTCAGCTAACCTTAGAACTTCTCCACATTTACATGATGACGGTCAGTTGAATTTTTTTTATGTTCATGTTGATAAAGCACACGGCTCGGCTGATGTTAAGCTATTCCACCGATAGACTCTCATATAACACCGATTGATGTAACGACGTGATTGACTGATTGTAACGACGTATGCGTTTTGGTTAAGCTCAAATAGTTTCAGGCCTGACAGGGGTCCCTTAGCAAGGGGCAAAGCGACCTGTCTCGTCAGTGTCAGAGCATTTATGCCGTGTTCCTATCGATTCGTTTTACGGTAAAAGACGGTAAAATTTCGTTGAATTTTCAACTAAAATTTTACCGTCCGTAAGCAAAACGAATCGTTTCTAGATTATAGGATCACGGCATTAGAGACTTTAGACGTCGCGTCGATAACAGAACGAGAAACTAGAGTCGTAGTTGAAGATTTTCCACCTTTTAAATGACAACGACTTGGACTATTAATCATTGTTAACTCTAACGTTAATATTTAATTTTAGCCCGTTAAACTGGCTGAGAGATTCAATCTTCATGGCTGCCTCGTTTGTTTCTTTTGGCTAGAAGATGTCTCTCAATTCAGTGTACCTTTTAGCAAAGGCCTCCTCCAGTAGTTTCCATTGCTTCCTGTCTTTAGCAACTCTCCTTCATTTGGGTCCCGCAGTAAGTTTCAGCTCATCTTGCCATCTCGATAATATTTAATTAATTAGTTATTATTTTTCCAACAGAAAATCAACAAATTCAGGATAAGGTGGAAACTCCTAAGAAAGCGGATAAAGAATCTTCTCCTCGCCCAGAAAGTGAGACCGAGAAGCAAACAGACCTCTCCCCTTACAAGGAGAACCAACCGGAAGAGTGCGACAAGGAATTATCACCCTTGAAGGATTTATCAAATAGTATAAAGAACAAAGAGATGTTGAATAACAATAAGGATGAATGTTCCCCGCCTGATACGAAGATTGATAAGGATAGTGTGATTGGCGACTGTGACGCCATTTTGAGTGACTTGGAGAGCGAGGGGACACAACCGGAAGAGGTAATATTGCACTTGTTCATTTTGTAATCGTACAATGAGAACTTTGTGAGTTTGTGTGTATGTGGATATAATCTTTGGAACCATAGAGCGTAAGACCAGCGCTGTGTTGTGACCTGCGTCACAGCCAGCATTACGCTGAGTATTAACCTCGTTGCCACACCTGCGGGCGTGCAATGGCAATGCAACGTATTTGTGTGTAAATGTATTCCTAGTTTTAAGTAACATTTTATTTTGATTGCGCATTGCGCGACTGTATTGTGAGGCAATAAATGGTTCTTTCTTTCTTTCTTTTCTTTCTTTCTTTCTTTCTTTCTTTCTTTTATTTCTTTCTTTTCTTTCTTTCATTTCTTTCTTTCTTTTCTTTTCTTTCTTTCTTACTCCTATCTCAAAGGCCGGCGACGCATCTTGCAGGTGTCCATGGGCGACGGTAGCCACTTACCATCAGGTGAGCCGTCTACTCGTTTGCCTCCTATAATATAAAAAAAAACACCACTGCAGTTTTAAAAAAAATTATGTGTGAAAACCCCCACGGGTCATCACCTCACCGGGGCCAAAACGACGAGTTTTTATGACGGACTCGAACCAACTAAAACCTCAGAGCGTTCCGTCACCGGATCTTATATCCGGGGCCTCAGGTGTACCCTAGAAAGGAAATCCCTGTGACCCCCAGCAGACTTGACGCCTGTTAAACCAAAAAAGACCCTGAGTTCGTAAACTATTTTTGTGTTGTGTATAACTTCTATATTAAGTCTCTAATTATACATAATTAACTTTTAAACACTTATCACCGACTTTAATGCGCCTAAAACTGTATTTGTGACCATTGTACAACCAATTCAACTAAAGAAAGAATTATTGCAAACGGTTCACAAAAATCTTTCAAATTGTCATTGGTTAAAAAGAAGCGAAAAATGTATTAGAACAGATTATAATAGTATGTATTGTTGTTAGGATGAAGACAAAAATCTATCATCAGAAGAACTAGCTCGTAAGCTAGAGAAGCTGCTGAAGCAATCGGAACAACAACTGTTACAGCTCACCGCGGGATCTCACGCCTTGAGGGCCACTTGCTATGGACAAGATAGGTAAGGGACATATGTACATACATTCATTAGCCTTAAGTTAGAATATGAAAATTCTGACCAGACTATATTTTATTTATATATAAGTATGTAAATGTAAATCTAAACCATTCTCGAATCCACCTGAAGACACACAAAAAATTTCATGAAAATCAGTCCAGCCGTTTAAGAGGAGTTCAGGATCATACACACGCACAAGAAATACATATATAAAGATAGTTTAGTAAAATAATATATATGTATAAAAATACGCTGTCACGGCGAATCGAATTAAAAATTAAAAAGGAATTCCACTATCCATCTCCTGGCTCCATCCTCAGGTCAGCTCCAAGATGCAAAATTATAGTATTGTCATCCGAACTAGTGGATGCGAAAGTAGCTCGATAAAAAGAGAACGCTCCTATATGTGGTCCTTCTATCCTTGTCTAGGGCGTGTACGTGGCGTGTATGTATGTGTGTGTGTTGATGCGTAATTGTCAACGCAATCGACGCTAAACAGAGACAGGGGGACTACGTATGCATATCAGACTCCCTTCCGTGGTCTATTCTTATGTCTTAGAAATGGGTATTTCTCTTCTACTCTTTTCCCAATATCCAGTTGCGGTCGGCGCAATGTGTAACATTGGTTTTGGCTGACGCCAACCGTCCTTGGGAATGTAGTCATTTTAAGACGGGAAAGAAGGAAAAAAAAGGTGTGTTCAGCTCCGACGCACGACTGGAGTTTAAATTACTACTTATAAGCGTCGAAGATAGGAGTAAACTCCAATAGAGCACAACAAAGCCTTAAAGCGTTGCGTTGCCCTCCGATCACTAAATTTTACTCTTCATATTTTTTTCATACCGGGCGCCTTATATGAAAATCGATTCTTAAGGAGTAAACTCCAAAAAAGAGGATGGTTTTGTATAAGGAAAAATGTGTATGGAGAGGAACCTAGGGTAAGGGATGCCGCAAGTCTCGGATGGGGAACGGGACTGAGACTGCAGTAGCTCGCAGCGGCCGGGGTCGCGTACACGAATGTCCTGTATTTCCTGTGACTGTAGAGGCCACTAGGACAGGATCATCAGCTGGCCACTAACTAAACTACCTATATCCTATCCTATATTTTTAAACTAGCAGCTCCCCGCGGTTTCAACCGCGTAAGTCTCGATCCCGTTGGAATATCGGGATAAAAAGAAGTCTACGCGTTAATCCAGGTCTCCAGCTATCTACATACCAAGTTTCATCGCAATCGGTTCAGTGGTTTTTGCATGAAAGAGTAACAAACATCTATCTATCCATCCATCCATCCATCCAAACTTTCACATTTATAATATTAGTGGGATAAATTTTGATTCACACAATACATAGTGCCCAAAAATAAATGTATTATTCGTTCAGGCATTGGCGTAGATACTGGTCCCTGGGTAAATGCGGCGGTATCTACGTTGAAGCGATGGAGTCAGCTCAGCCAGAAATAATGCAGTACCAGCAACAGTTAGAGAACAACGCACTCAGGGGTACCTCCCCACAGGATACAAAGAAGAAGAAGAAAGGTGAGATATTTTTTTTAAATATTCGCACTATTATTACACGACATCCCAGAATAGGAGTGTAATGTTTTCAGGGTTTATGCATGTATGTATGTGAGTTTCTTTTTTCAACGACAACTTCTAAATGCTTGGTTAGATTTCGATGTATGGGATATCGTTAGAATTCTTACATCATCCCAAGTGACAATGACTATAAAAAGAAATTAAATATGGCGGCTGTATGGTTGTTTTTAATTTATAAATTAGTAATTAGATCGTTCTAGCAACCCGCACGGGTAGCAGAGACATATTCAACAATCATCATCATATTTCAACCAATTTACAAAAAACCTTAACAAATTAAATACTTAAACTTTCCTCATGAATCGCTTTATCCATTGGCATGAAAATCCGTTCAGTAGTTTTTGAGTTTATTGCGAACAGACAGACAGACAGACGCGGCGGGGGACTTTGTTTTATAATATGTAGTGATTGTGTGACAACCTAAGTGTTACGGCGGTAGAGCATCCGAATGCAACGTCGGAGGTCTAGCGTTCGATTCCCGTTTCGTGCTAATTATTGTATGCAAAAAAAAATTGTATTTAAGTATGTTTATCCGTGTCCTAGAACCCATAGCACAATCTCTGCTTAGTTTGGGTCTAGTTATTTTCGGCCGGTGACATAAAAATTGTTATATAAATCTAAACCGTAAATGAATCACAAATAATAATGTTTTTAAGCTTTTTTGTAACAAATTTTACTGTAGTATATCAAATAACACTCAATCTCTATACCTGCAGTCCCAAGAGAGAAGAAAGACTCCCTTCCATCAGAAGCAGAAAAGCCGTCGGAGACGGAAGCGCAGAAGAAAGAAGAAGCTCTCAAGAGTGAACTGGAACTAAAGAGTATCAAGTCGGAGTTAAACCTCAGCGACCACACGCAGATTATTAAATACGAGCCCAATGTTAAACATGGCGCTTGTAAAGTTGAAGGTGGGTCGTATTTTAATAATATATTTCAAATTTAGACATGACTTTTTTACCCGATTTCGCCAGAAGGAGGGTTATGTTTTTCGAGTGAATGTTTGTATATTTCTTTGGCACGCTCTGTAACCTAAACGGCTTGATGGATTTAACTTGAGAGGCGTCGTTAAATTCGTTTCAATTGGGAGAGTCACACTGGGTATATTAAAATTATGAAAATTAATATTTTCAGTTCAGTTAAGTAAGTTTACAATTTTTCACTCAGTCGGGTTTTAATTTTTTTTCAATAATATTTTTTAATAAATAATAATAATATTTTTAGTAGTGCAAAAATATATATTTATTTCATGAAATTCCAGAATATTCTATTACGAACGTGTTACCCAATAGCAATCGCAGTGTACTGCTTGACATAATTTCTCCAAATCTTCGCCATATCACATGGTCCTCCGTCTTCCGCTTCCATTCAGGTGGCCCATATATCTGGTTGTAATCTACTTTTAAATATTGATTTTTTTCACACAGGTTCCTCAATAAAAATGGAAGAAAAATACATCCAACAAAAGCAACATAACGAGGAAGACATGCTGGATATCGAAGACTCTATCCCAACCGCATTTTTGGTCCAAAAACCAACACACAAACCAATGTTTGCCACACAAGCTGAGCCAATGGACAAACCACAAGAAATCGTCAAAGTTGAAAATGTCGTTAAGAACGAATCAGAAATTGAAGACCATGAAGAGACGAAAGACCAGCTAGTCAATAACTTAGAAGAATTACGCAAAATGGCTGAAGCAGTATCTTCTCAATTAGATGCCGCTAAAAAAGCAGAAGCAGAAATTAAAGAAGAAAGAGCCAAGCATAAAATTGATCTTATAGATGCGTATGCCGCTCACCAGCAATTGTACACAAAAATTTTAGAAGGGAAATGGTTCTCTATTTTAAGGCACGAAAGCTCATTTTTGAATCACATCAATGATGCTGAAAAATCGGAAGTGATGGAATTCTGCGATAACGAACATACTTGTTCTGAGGTCATTTTATGTCAGGGTCATAAATGGGATGTTTCCAACAACTTACATTTATTAAATGACCCTAGCTTGTTTACCCTTAACAGCATGGTGACAAGTGTTCAAGTGCCATCAAATAATATTTACGCTGATTCGAGCTTGACCATGTCTGGGTTAGACCAAGATATGATGGACTCTAGTTTTAATAATAAAGATGGCGTTGTCGAGGAAACGGAGGCTGAGGAAGAAAGCAAAGAACAGGTAAGATATATTTTTAAGGTTTTTGTAGTAGAAGTAGCTTTTTACTTCTGTTTTCTTCATTAAAAATAAACTATGCAAGCCTTCAGACCGAGCAGAAATTGATAACTGTGACATTTTGAAATATGCTTTGGAGGTTCGTAATCAACATGAGTCCAGATTGTGGCCAAATCTACTCCCACTTGTCTTTAAACTCTTTTTCTCTTTCAGGATAACGACTTAGAAAAAGAGCTTCAGGCTGATGCCCTAAAACACGACTTATCCATCCAGAAAGCAAAAGCTAACAGTCTCACCAGCCTTGGGCTACTGAACTTTAACGCACTGTCGACGTACGTGACCTGTGACAGCCCACCGCCCATACAGATGTCACTTGAAGAGTTGGAGCAGCTGGAGTACTGCAAGGTGCATGGGTTACCGAAGAAAGTTGAGGGGAACTTTGTACCTAGGGAATTGAGGTGAGTCATTTGCTAACTCATACAGGAGGACAGACTTATTAGACTTATTTTGTAGTATAATCGCGTTACGTTTAACAGTCTCGAGCTTATTTTTATTAAAATTTGGAAAAACTTTTCCACCTCTCTAAGGTTAAAAAAAAATTAAACATGACCGATTTATCTCTTGAAACTGCCTGAAATTTGGATAAAACAGGGATTAATTATTTTTCTTTTGAAACATGTGGTTTGAATATAGAAATATAGAAAATTAAATTATTGCAAACTAAAAATGAAACTACCTACTATAATAAAATTTTCTAATGAAAATAATAAATATTAGTGCCGATTCTATTGTAACACTCACCAAACCAAAACCTGACTTAATTTCTTTATATGAAATCAACCCTGTCTTCTTCGCAACAAGGTCTATTTGTTACTGGCATCTATTTCTTAGCGCCACTAAATTTCACTAAAACCTGTCAACGTATACTCAACTTTATTTCCACGCAGCGAGAGTCATTTATTCAAATGCCGTATAATTACCGTATAAAAACTTGTTCAAAACGAACTAAGATGACGTTATTTTAATCGACACCTACGAAGACGCATACTAAAAACACAGAGCAAAAGAGATGGCATTCAACGGATAGCAGCTCTCGCTACTGGTATTAAAGTTTATTTAAGCGTGTCAGACTTTAGTTGACAAATAAATTGCTTATTTCGATAGCGACATATGTTACCTACTTGTTTAAATTTGAAATAAGACCTGAAAAGTTTACATTTTGCATGAAGAAAATTTAGTCAATTATAGTCAAGAGAGTAATACAACAGAATTGACACCATTATCAAATTTAGATTTAGTTACAAGCAACTAAACCAAAAAAGAAAGACAAAAACCTTAAAACAAATGATTTGTTTGTTGACGATTCAAAATTTTTATATCTTTTTTTTTTGGGTTTAGTTATTACCTCTTCAGTTTCTCTTTTCTTATTTTTCTTGTTGTTTTTTTTTTATTAAAAAGTTTTTAAAGAGAGGAAGGCTTAGCTTCTGTCTACTAAAATTGTAATTTTTTACAGACACGGATGGTGGCGTATCACGGACACTGATCAAGTACGAGAGTTGATGGATGCTCTGCACCCGCGAGGAGTGAGGGAGAGGGAACTACATCAGGCGTTAATCAATCAGTTACCCACTGTCAATAACAAGGTAATTTTTTTTATATTTCAATTCTAGAAAATATTGTAGGAATAATAATAAAAAAATGTATTTATTCTTGCTCTTTTTCAATAAGTGCTTTGATTAATAAGTAGTATTAATCTATAAAAATAAAACTTTAGTGAATACATAACTCATTA
Organism: Euplagia quadripunctaria; assembly: GCA_963859945.1. Taxonomy (NCBI): domain Eukaryota; kingdom Metazoa; phylum Arthropoda; class Insecta; order Lepidoptera; family Erebidae; genus Euplagia; species Euplagia quadripunctaria. Next base: position 3,028 of record CAWLEN010000143.1, on the reverse strand, counting down.
CACATATACGGCTTAAAAAGTTGCTAAAAAAAACCTCACGTGATTAATTGACGACCCCTTAACTACTCAACCGGTTATGTTAAATATTGCATGCACGTTGTCAAGAAAAAGTACTATACCTGAGGTATAGAACAATTACTTTAACGTGAGCGAAACCGCGGTAGAAAGTCAGCCTTTTTAGGGTTCCGTACCTCGAAAGGAAAAAACAGAACTTTTATAGGATCACTTTGTTATCCGTCCGTACGTCCGTTTGTCTGTCTGTCTGTCAAGATCCTTTTTCTCAGGAACGCGTTTAAGTATCAAACTAGAATTTATATCAAATACTCAGGTCTACTGTCCCTTGGAGCTTCTAAGCCAACGCAATCAAAAGATACAGCCTTTTATGCTGCAAATTGCCGCAAATTTTCGACACTCGCAAGGGAATCAAAACCTACAGGGTACTTCCCGTGAACTCAGAACCTTGAAATTTGGTACGAAGCAACGTCTTATAGCACAGATAAATTGCGAAAACCGTACATTTTTAGTTACATCATATAATAAAAATATTTTACGGAATGCGTGAGTGAGCATTGAACTAAGGAGCGGCCCGACCGGCGTGCGGTAACCCACTGAATTTTGGCACGATTAGTCGACCCCGCCGTGTACTTGTAGCTTTATACCTACAACTATGGAGTGGTCCTGGCCTGGTAAAATTCAAAAACATGCTTTAATGGCAAAATTAAGAAGTATAAAAGCGTTCCATTATCCACCTCCTGACTCCATCATCAGACTATCGTTACAAATCCCAATCTGGTGGACTCGTCAAAACGAATCATATGAGCCTAAACTGGAAGGGTTTACTCATAGCATAAAGTGGGAGAGCCATGCTTCGGCACGTATGGCCGGCTCGACCGGAGTAATACCACGGTCTCACAGAGAAACGGTGGTTAACCAATGCTTTCATCGCAATCAATCATTCGGCGAGTGAGTGAGGTTACCGGAGGCCCTAACCCTTCCCTCTCCCCCTCTGCTTTCCCTCCCCGCACAGTCCCTCTTCCCCCATTCGCCTACACCCCCTTTAAAGGCCTGCAACGCACTTGACTCGAGTTGCAAGTGCCACACTGGCTGTAGTCATCAGGTGTCCTGTCTGTTCGTTTGCTCCTATACCATAAAACGTAGCCACTGAAGAGTTCCACTATCCACCTCCTTACTCCTTCATCGGATCAGCTCCAAGATGCCAAATTGTATTACTGTCATTCAAACTACATATCGATATAATTAGAAGTAGGTTAAAATGGAATCCCAAGTTTATTTACAAAGCTAATAATAAAAGCACGTTAAAAACTGTTTTTTTTTTTAATTTCAGCTTTACATAGAAGCCGGTGACATCTTAGGGACGGAGCTATGTGTCTCTCATCTGGACCGAGTGATCGCGCAGAATGGTGGTTTCCCTTCGCCGGACTCCCCTTCTTCTTTCTCAGCGCATACTGCTAGAAGATGTGACATGCAGTTACTCAATATGGTAAGGTTACCTTAAATACCTAAGTATAATAAGTAAGTAATACAGGGTGAATTTGTCATCACCATCCTAATTCTTTCTAGGCACAAGGTGGGACACCTTTAGGACACCATTTTTGCACAAAAATAGCTAGATAACAGGTACCAAAAAAAAAAAATTGGTTGTCTGTAAAGTCGGTTTACGGACGATAATTTTACGTGATAACGTCATAAGAAAACACAATATTTTTAAAACTCTGGTTAAAAACATTAATTTTTAATTTTCAAATATTATTTACAGTTTTTGCAAATTTAATTTAAATAATTTGTTTAAATATAATCACGAACAATTAGTTATAGAATAAACTGAAATCATATCAATGTCAACAAACGAACGTTTAGGCCGATCGTGCCTCTCTATCGCTTGTTCCGCGCTCTCGCTTGCACGCTCGGCTCAGGCGGAACGTGACAATGAGTCATGCTTTTTCGTGCGTGCAGCCGGCTTTCATCAATTTGTAAGACGTTATCGCGTCAAAAAATGTTTTCCCCAAAAAAAATTCCAGCTGCGTGGTCACTTAGTTCAACGTAGAAATAGATTGGACAAGTAAAAAAAAAATAATCCCAAGAAATTGTCCAGCTTCGTGGTCACTAAGTCAAACGTAAAATATATTAAATGCGGCGAAGTAGGAAGAGCCGATAGAGCGGTCATGGACACTTCGCGCACACGGAGTGCATTGTCTTTAAAAACTGTAAGTTGTTGAGGCAACTTTGTGATGCAAGTTATTCAATATTTTTGTACTAAATGATATCAAAACAAATAAGAGACTGGCCTGTTGGCCTAGTGGTTAGTGATCCTGACTGCTATGTCATATGTCGTGCGTTCGATTCCCACCCGAGTCTGGGTGTTCTTTGTGTCCGTTGTTTGTATGTTTGTAAAGTCACCCGCGACACAGGAGTCATTCCTAATGCGGGAGTTGTCAAGGTTTCTCATAATTTTCATCAAAGATTACTGTGTGAATTTGGATGGTGATGACAGAATAACCCTATATATACCGGATTCCTGGACGTTCTTGTAGCCATTTTCGCATAATTTTAAAACACATAATGATTATAATTTATAGCTTTCTGAACTTCTTCTGCATACAAACGTTAAAGAAATTTCTTCAGGAAGAAGAAGTGCGATGTTGAACACGGTACCTTACATTGAAATATTTTTGGCTTCAAAGATAGGTTTTTTAATATTATTGTGACAGTAATTACTGAAGTGCGTTGGCCTGTTTCAACTTGGGTTCTTGTGGGTTAATGATATAATTTGTGCGTACTCGTTTCGAGATAGGGTGTCCGTGTGCGTTGATGAAATGTTTGTTTATTGTGACACAGAAATCATTTTAGGGTTGAAAGTTGCCTTAAATTAAATGTTCGTGCTGTCCGAAGAATTTTGATTTAGAACAGTCCCTTGAACACGAATGGTCAAAGACACTATAGTAGTCACATGTAGACACACTACAGTGGTGGCGTACACCAAAGTAGAATCAACCCCTAAATGATCACT
>CAWLEN010000142.1:0-30822 GCA_963859945.1 Euplagia quadripunctaria | reverse complement strand
TCTTAAAAAAATGCAACACCTATGTAACGATGTGAAGTACGTGGAGATTATCTCTAATTAAAATGAAACAACTTGTTAGAACTGTAGAATAACTATATTTTCTGATGGAATACATGAGCTTATATAGGAATTAATCTAGGTTATCATACGTAGTATGTTACGTATGTATGACGTCACAATATTATTCACTTAAAGGATTGTTAGGAATGTATGAACTTCCGATCTATAACACATACGTCACAACCTACGTCATACACTACAGATGAAACATGTAGTGTAACATATTTTAATAATTGAAATAATATTGGGCCTATAGTTTATTAGAATATTCGCAAAAACAAAAAAAAATATAGACTTAATGCGGAGAGGTGTTATCCGCATTAAGTAAAACTTATTGTATAATTTATTTTTACAGATTTTTGTTGTACAGTCCTCTGACCTCAAAAAGAAGTATACGTGGACAAAGTTAAATTACAATGTGTACATCCATTATGCCAAAATATTCGAACCAAGTATAAGGACTAAACATAGTATTTATAGTTACTAGTCAATTCCTAGTAAACTTCGGGTTCAAAACGGTTGTATACGTGTCTGTTTCATAAGTTTGTATACATACACCTAATAACCAAGTAACTACTCAGTCTTCCAAAATAATGGATACAGCCATTGTTTAATAACGACGTAAATAAATATGAATCGGTTCAACTTAAGTCCCTATACGTAGTTCTCATCGAAATAAGAAAGTGGGTATTCCGATAATATTTATATCAAAATACAAAGTTTAAGTACCGCTTTTTTAGTGATAAGTTCTCATATTGTACTATGAATAGACATGGAAAGTAAAAAGTTTATTTATAGTGTACAGTCTTAACATAAGCTGTACATACATATGTATTATTTGCTGACGCAGAAGTTCCCACCGGGAGCGCGTCACTTACAATACTAATACATATACTAAGTAATATTTAATACAAGTCAGTGCGCGGACTGAGCTCTTAGCGACAACAAACTTAAGAGAGGAAATAGCCAGTGGTGCCAATTCTGTTGTTACAAAACTCACCAAACTAGACTAAAAATCACTAAAATTTTGATTAGTCCTGTCAAATGACGTTTCGTATTCTGAAAACGTAGGACTAGACTAATTTTAGTTTGACATCACTGAAATTGGTTAAGTTACTCAACTTGGTCCAAATTTACTGATTTGCTATTCTGTTGTACGTTCTAAACGTCTAAAATTGACTAAAATTAGAAACGTCACACTAAAATTAGGCGTCATATAAATACTTGCCTCCTCTTCCCCCGGACCGCCGCAAGGTGTTAACGTGTTCACTATACGCTACGACTTATTCTTTATTAATTTAAAAACAGTTTTTAAAAATAAATTCAGTCAACAAAAATAGGAGTGCATAACGTCAGAAGTGGTGTAATAACACAAGAATCCTCGTCGCCCGAGATTACAACTGCTACCTGCGTGTGCGCCTAGTACTACACCCGACCAAATCAAGGAAGCACCGCCCCCTCACTTAAGTAAGACCGCCCACGTATTACTCATCAGCACTGCGCTAGCGCATCGACTACGCCCCCCGGGCCTACGATAGAAGGATCGACGCACCGGTTACCCGCCCCTTTCTGTGCACACCCCTATTAGCTCAGGATCATTAGCGAATACACTTCCTATTGGACGGAAATTCTTTGTTATCATATTTCCATCTATTTTATTATTGTAAATTTGTACTATGACTTCGCCGATAAACAAATCTACCTCCGAATCTGCGCTTAACTTCGCGGGGAAGGATGGTGAAAAATCACCACCTAATTATGTATTTCAAAGAACTAAGAAACATCGGGAGGACATAGACATTGCTGAACAGTTAGACGACTTTAAGAAAGAAATTAAAGAAATGATGTCTGTTTTTCTAACAAAACAAATTAATGAATCCCAACAAGTCCCTGAAACACTAAAAGAAATCCAACAAACCAACTTTAACATAGAAAGCTCAGTCACTTTTCTTATGTCACAGAACCAAGATTTAGAAAGGAAAATACTTCAATTAGAAAGCCAGAGAAAAGAAGATAAGAAATACATAGCGCTTTTAGAGGAAAAAATGGAGGATATGGAAACAGGTATTCGTAAAGCTAACTTTGTAATATAAAATGTTCCGAAAGCTCCCGGAGAGTCCAAGCAGGACTTAATTGGCATGGTTATGTATCTTTCGCAGAATATAGACTGCCCCGTAGCCAAGAACGATATTAAAGACATTTATAGAGTGCGTGGAAAAACCAGCGACAACACGAGTACACCAATCATAGTAGAAACTGGCTCCACTATTTTAAAAAATGAAATTCTTAAATCTGGCAAGACTTTTAACATTAAACACAAATCCAAGCTCTGCTGTAAGCATCTCGGCCTGACGACGCATACAGATACGCCCATTTTCTTATCGGAACACTTGACTAATAAGGGATCTCGTCTATATTTCCTTGCTCGAGATCTAGCAAAGTCAGGATCGTATAAATATTGCTGGACCGCCTATGGCAAGGTTTATATAAGGAAGGATGACCACGCCCCAATAATAACCTTAAGAAGTGAAGAACAAATCCATCAACTTATGATTAAAGTATGACTAGTATATAATGCTCACTATTTCTACCTACAATTTATATCTATATGCACTGAAATAATGTTGATATTAGCTTATCTTTCAGTTGAAATTTCGTCATACCTGCCAGTTGTTATATGTTTTCGCACATTCTTAACATTTTTAAATTCTGCCATACCAATAAAATCACCCCATTATTATCCTGTACATTTAAAATCAAGTATCTCTACAGACACCTACACATACAAACCCGTCACTGAACAACTCATCTCCGTTATACACATATACCTACCCTGTATTTGGATTGCATGAGTATCGCACTTACACATTATTTACACAAACAATCAATTTCAAATATCATACTTTCGTGACTTTTCATAACATAAACATTTACAAAATACACATATCAAAAAATAAAATAAACATCCATATGGTTAATATATCTATTAATACAATAACATATAATCAACAAAACTCATTCATTTTCTACACACATATAAAACCAGCCTCCTTTTCCCTTACGTTTGATATTAATCATACAATTCATTTATACAACTACTATGAAACTACTACTATACTATCTCTAAAACAATCTAATGGGTGAAACATTACAAACAGTGAAAGAAATAGACAACATTGAAATCTCTAGTTCAATTGAGTGTGATTGCTCGAATCTTACTGAACACATAGTTGTAAAGAAAAATGATTTCACTATATTCTCACAGAATATCAGGAGCATATATCGTAATTTCGATGATTTTGCTGTAATGTTATCTACACTTAAATTCGAACCCGATGTATTAATTTTGACCGAGTGTAGATTAAGCACTAATAAGCCCATTCCGCAACTCAATAATTATAATTCCTATGCAACAACATGGCAAATGAACCAAAATGATGGGGTTGTTGTATTTGTAAAAAATACACTCATACCAAAAATCCAAGAAATACAACTTTCACAGGCGTCATGTCTTCAGATTGATATCCTAAATAATGTTGTCCTAGGTATATACCGATCTCCCTCAAATACAAACATAGACAGCTTCATTGACTCGTTCAGTACACACTTAGATAAAATAGCCCCACAAAAGAATTTAATAATAGCGGGAGATATTAATATTAGGCCTAAAGAAACTGAAGCGCCCCATGAAAACAAAAACCCCCTACACTATCTTAACATGTTGTCGACTTATGGTATATTACCTGGTCATATATTACCGACTAGAGAACGGAACTGTCTGGATCACTTCATGCTGAGAATTAACAAAAAGAGGATATCTGCCTCTATTGCTATTATACAAACCACCAATAACCGATCATTATACTACATTTTTATCACTGTCCAAAATAAAAAAATTAGAATCTGTAACTAAAATTACCACTACTATACATTACGAACAAGCTCTAAAGTACTTACAAGAAAAAAATATCTCAGACTTACTTTTTTGTGACGATCCTAATTTACTTACTGACCTTCTCATACATAAACTAGTTGACGCCATCAAAACACACTCTACAACTACAAAAATTCCAAACAGCAAACGCATAATCAAACCATGGATTACACAACAACAAGTGGAAACAAACTACAAAAAAAATTCTAGGTGTGACCCACATAATACTATTATAAAAATAACATATTGTCGTTACAGAAATTATTGCAATAATCTAATTAAAAAGGATATACGAAAGAGAACTACTCACCAAGTCTTTAACAAACACAAAGCTGCTCTGGAAAAATGTTAAATCAATAACTTACACAAATAAACCAAAGTACAGAATTATTAAGTGTTAAGAGATCTCCACATGAATCAGTAAATTTTGTAAATGACTACTTTGTGAACATTGGAAGGGATTTGGCTCAGGGGATTCAGCCTCAGCCAAATAATATGTCTACTGAACAACCCAGTACCTCTCCCCAAATGAACTCTTTTGTATTATTAGATACTGATCCAACAGAAGTGGAAAGGATTTTAAACACCTTGAAATCGAATAGTGCCCCAGGATGGGACAATATCACGACTAGATTTTTAAAGTATGCTAGCAGTGAAATTGTTCCCATCATTAGTCACCTGGCTAACCTTTGTTTCAAGAGTGGCATTTTCCCAACCTCATTGAAACAGTCCATTGTAACTCCGGTACATAAGACGATGTGAATAATTATAGACCTATCTCGGTATTACCAGTCATATCAAAAATTTTAGAAAAATTAATTAATAAACGACTTACGAATTATCTCTATAAATTTAAAATTCTATCTAATGCACAATTTGGTTTTAGGCTAGGAGTATCCACTGAGGATGCAGTTATGTATCTTACCTCGCTAATAACTGAGCATCTTGACAATGGTAGCAACTGTCTGACTGTATTTATAGATCTAAAAAAAGCTTTCGACACCGTCTCTGTTCCAACACTTGTGTCCAAATTGGAAAAAATTGGCGTTCGAGGAACCCCTCTTAAATTATTTAAGGATTACCAATCACATAGAAAGCAGAAGGTTAAGATAGCATCGATCGTATATTAGTGACGACGCAGAGGTATCATTTGGCGTACTGCGGTACGCCAAATGCCGGAAGCGTGTTAGGCCCAACATTGTTTTTAGTATACATCAATGACCTTTGTAACCTCAAAAATAATTTCTTATGCCGATGATACTGCTGTTGTCTTTCACGGGAATAACTGGCCTAATGCTATGCATAATGCTGAGAAGGGCATGTCACAGATAGCTAATTGGCTTAGGGATAATCTTCTTAGTGTAAATACAACAAAAACTAATTTTATATGTTTTAGCGTTTCCAATCGTTCACAACCAAATGAAACTTCTAATATTAAAACACATTCATGTGATTATAATACAAGCAGTAACTGTATGTGTCCTGCTCTTGTCTAAGTCTCACAGACAAAATATTTAGGTGTCATTATTGACCAAAAGTTAAGCTGGTATCCACACCTGGAACATGTCACTGGAAGAATAAGGAAATTGGGATGGATATTTAAAACGCTAAGATATGTTGCCCCAAAAACACTAGCTAATGAATTAGACCCCAGCAGAAACATTTTAAATGAAATTAATATTGCCCTTGCGCAATCAGTGCTAGTATACTGTATTCCCGTATGGGGCGGTGCGGCTAAATCTAAATTTATGGAAGTAGAACGAGAACAGAGGAGTCTAATAAAAATTATGTACTTTAAAACGATTAGATATCCTACTGAAAGTCTCTATAAAATTAGTGACCTTCTTTCTGTTAGAAAACTATATATAGCTAGTGTAGTTCTAAAAACACAACTGTGTAAACAAAACTATTCCCTATGACAGACACATTTTATCAAAAAGACGCAAAGATAAAATTGCACCAATTCCTCAAACCAAAACCGTATTCGCCTCTCGTCAATACTGTAAATGATCTCCTCAACTATATAATATGGTAAATAAGGAGATATACATACATTCTAAACCACTTCATGAATGTAGAAGAATATTAGTAAGTTAGTTAAATTCACTTACTTTTGAAGAAACTGAAGCACTCTTGCAATCCAAATTATAACTCTTAGCTATACCAACTGACACCCAAACACCGATACATCTACACGCCGACACTCAGACACCCACACCCACACACACCCACACCCACACACACACACACACACACGCACACACACACACAAACACACATTAATTACCCATCTATATACGTACTGCCCCCTTCATAACTTTATTTGAAAAAAAAAAAAGAAAAAAAAGAAAGAAAAAAAAGAAAAAAAAAAGAAATTGATTAATAAAACAGTTGAACACAATCGTGTACCAACTATGTAACAAGCATGTTATGGAAGAGCGGAGTCTCCTAACACAAGCATTACTTGCTTAAAGAAAAAATCACGAATATTGTTATACCTACATATTTTTTGGTAAAGAAATAAAACATTTTGTATTTTTTGTATTTGTATGCCGTCTAAATTTAAGTGATATAAAAATCTTCGAATTTTTGGATATAAAGTAAATTAATAATATATTTTTTTACATGATGAATACCGAATATGTGATTTTAGCTTTGGCTTTGTTCGCTTTAGCGGAAAGGTATGTATATTTTAAATTCATTATTTATTAAGAGTGCTTATTGTTTACATTCTAAATAATCATCAAACCATGACCGTTTAATCTGATATAAAAAATTTATTATTTTTAGATTTCTAAGCTATCAAGAGAGAATTCCAATTTTGTAAATGCACAGGAAAGAAACTTAACCTATGTCTAAAAGTGGACTGCAATAGGCTAATTGATTGATTAACTGTAATTAACATACTTCCACCGGCTTCAAAATAATAAACTACCTTTGTAAACACTAAATTTAAATTTACTGCAACCTATAATCTTATCTGTGCCTATATTGAATGAGATTAATGTTGATTATTATTATACTAGCTGTTGGCCGTGGCTACACTTACTTGTATGTTGATAATTACTTCAGAAGGGCACGCTAGTATAGTCTATTTTAGGGCATAGCTTCAGTACTGGCAGTATCTGGGTAATTACTTCAGAAGGAATGGTAGCACAGTCCATCTTTGCGCATAGCTTCAGTACGAGCAGTATCTGGGTAAACTTCTGTTGTTTGTTTTCTGAGTAGTTTTATGGCGTTACATACAACCTTGCCTTCAATAATTGTTATGCTAGTCAAAAATAATTTGGAAATGTGTAATGGACGGCTCAAAAATAAATTTAATTGTCTACATTGCCATCGCTGCCTTCATTACCAGCCAGAGCAAACTGTAATAATCATTTTAGGATGTTGCACCCTCTTTACCATGTTTTTGATGCCTTCAATGGAATAAAACTTTAATTTAGATTATTTTTTTAAAACAAAATAATAATTATTGTATTTCTACATTTCCAGATGAAAATGAAAATGATGTGGATGAGGAGAATCATGATTCTAATATTTTGCAAAGAGGACCAAGGTTTCTTGATACAGGCATGGCATATTCAGGAAGAACCGATTCAAACACATTTAAATTAAACTGCTAGTAAATGTTATTTTAATTAAAGCTTTGTTTTTTATTACTAATATAATCAACAATTAACATTAACAAATAATAGTTAAAAATTTTAACATGATATAATCAACTCAACAAGAAATCCTGGAAAGGAGGCAGTCCCTATGATATCTAGTATCTTTCACTCTATCTGTAAGCTCAGACCCAGTTATTTCTTCTTCTGTTGCCCTGATTGAATCACAGATGTTACCCTCCTTTGTCTTCACTTTTGCCACCCATACACTCCAAATCTAGACAAAAATAAATCACAAGGTATTAGTATAAGTATATTATGATATGAGGAAGTACTAGAATTATGTCATTTAATTGAACAAATGTACAAGACCAATCTGGGAACTACCAATCTCATAATATTATTTTTAAGTAGCAGTATGATACATTTAGAAAAAAATTTAAGAAACCTTTTTCTATGGAATTATGCAAGCTTACATTGATGGTAACTGTTTATTATCAGATAGCCTGTGTACCTGTTTGTTATATCAATCTTATAAATACACTAGCTGTCCCACGTAACTTCGTCTGCATTTTTAAATTTTCCTATCTATCCCTATCGCAGCGCCATCTACTGGGTCCAATTGTAAATCTAAACCATTCTCGAATCCACGTGAAGACACACAAAAAAAATTCATTAAAATCGGTCATTATTCCTGTAACCCTATCGCAGCGCCATCTACCGGGTCCAATTGTAAATCTAAACCATTCTCGAATCCACCTGAAGATACACAAAAAATTCATTAAAATCGGTCCAGCCGTTTCGGAGGAGTTCAGTGACATACACACGTACAGAAGAAATATATATATAAAGAAAAGAGACCTTTCACATACTTGAACCATATCATGTATTTTGTATAAATTCTGATTTTAATTGTTTTTAATATTTACTTATTACTTCCTGAACATGAAGGTATATCTTCAAACGCTCTTCACGACATTTACAAGAAAGTATGAACAAATGATTATGCTCAAATTATTGAAAATTACTTATGCTTTTAACAAACAACACTTACATACTGCCATTGATGTACAGTGGTCACAGCAGTTACTACATTACACAGCTTAGTTTGTAGAGATAGTTCGATAAACATGCTTGAAATTTCTTTACGTTTTGATTTCTCTGATTACCTGAAAAAATAAAATTGACATGGTGAAAAATGTGATTAAAGCGAGTACAAAACAATATTGTAACTAATAAAACTAAATTGCCTTAATGTTAAATACAGTAAAAGCAAGAATAAAACAATTTTACAAATAATATTACTTGGTAAATAAAACAATGAATAATTTCTTACCTCTCGCCATTTCTAGGTTATTGTTGATGCGTTTCACAAGTTACTCTTTTTTCTATTATTATCCTTTATCGTGATTGATTTATTATTTATTACGAGACTTATTTTGAAAAAATAAACAAGGAAATAGAACATATTTATTTTGGATATGTCAGCTTGACTTGCACAGATTCATTATTAGCTGTTAATTACACAGATAACAAAAAAAGAATTTACAGTGGGTTGTCAGCTATGTGAACTCAGTAAAACAGTATTTACTAAGCTATGAGCGGGAAATATGATACTTTGTTTGGTACATAATTTATAATGATCGTAAACAAACATTTACAGGCATTCAAATACCTAAAAATGTTGTTTCAGAAGATTTTATTTTATCATTCTTTACTTTTGAGTTGCAGCAACACTCTAGTACTTACCTTTTACTCATGTCAGAATCAAATTTAGTACTGTCATAGTAAGAACTAAATTTAATTCAACGAAACAACAGAATAGCATGTTCGATATCTCTTGACTAAAAGAAGAGATTTTTAGTGAAGTTTTAGTTTAGTGTAGGGAACAACAGAATTGCCACCAGTTTCTACTTTGTGCCTTTTTAATATAAAAACATTAATTTAGTGCAAAACTGTGTCTTCTCTTATCCGCCCTCAACAACAATTATTCTCAAATGTACAAACTGTACATATAGTTAAGTTTATGATTTCATCAATGAGACAGAGACTCTTAGATGTTATCAACGCTAACGGCGGTTTAACGAGGTTTTGATTAATACATGTAATTATGTTTTTTGTGTACTTAAATTTTTCATTTATTTAAATTTTGCAAAAGTTTTTTTTTATTTCATATTTAAAAATGATTATTTCTCGATATGCTATATGCTACTATTAATCATTGAAAATAAAATTATTTGTACCAAATTATGTGATGATTTATTCATCCTCCGCGCCTTTTCCCAAGTTGGGGTCGGCTTTCAGTCTAACTACGATACGGTCGAACTTTGATATTTTACGTGAAGCGACTGCCATCAGACTTCCACAACCCAAGTACTAGGCGATATCGAAGTTCTGCAGTTAGACCAGGTTGTCGGACTTTTTAGGGCTCCAACTACCCTTAACGAATATAATAATAATTTCACACTTCTCACATACGACCGTCATATCCCAAACTAGGCAGTGCCTGTGCTATGGTAACCAGACTGCAGCTAAACATACAGATATATTTCTACAAACAAACATATTATAGACACAGACACAGAACAAATGATTGTGCTCATCACACAATTATTGCTCCAGGATGCGAATCGAACCCACCACGTTTGGCTCAGTAGCTAGGATCACGAACCACTAGACCAACAGGTACAGGGAAATTTGTATGACACTTCTGCAAATTTTGATGATAGAGGTCTGAAAATTGATGATATAGGGACGTCTTGTTATAAATAATAAAATACATATTTCAGGATTTTTAGTAAATCACCCCCTACATTTTAAATTAGGGGATGGAATTAAGCGCGTGCCAAACACCTAATGTGTACCCACTATGATTGATTTTAAACAGTGAACCAACAAAAAAAGTCAAAGATGGAGAGTGGGCTAGGAAAACTGACATAAGAGGTGCCTTACCTCTTATGTGCAAGAAATACACCCCAAAAAAAGAAAGTAAAAGTAAAAAAAAATAATAATATTGTAATAAGCAACTTACAATAAAAATCTTTTTAACAAAAAATTAAACCGACGAAAATAACTAAAAAGCAAAAAAAAAATAACTATAAAATTTTTATAATCTTATTTTGATTTTTTTTCAACATCAGCTCAGCTTCGAATTGAGAACCTCCTTTTTTTTCGTCGGTTAAAAAGAAGTGAAAACCAACCAAATACATTTTCATGTAAAATGTTGCCAAGACGAGACCATATGGCTCCCACTGCAAAAAAGTTATCAGATCTGATGTAGAGCCAAGCTTCTAACTCTACACACCCTAACTTCACAAATGCTACACCTTAGTCAAAATATGTGGTCTGGCCGTATAGTACCAGATATACAGATATCCAGACCTTCACTAGTACTGATGGACTGTCAGGGGGTTGCAGAATACTGCGCTAAGTACCTTGGCTAGCCAGGGTCACTCTCCAAGATAGTTAATAAAGTAAAGGTTACTGGGATTCTTTGGAGAGTTAGGGTGGTTCGAATAGTTTTTATTCCCAACAATGCAAAATATGCGCTTTGACTTGGAGTTGTGGAAACCAACCCTTGAAAACATAACCTAGGTGCACCCCAAGTGTCCTCCTAAGATATATAAATGTTAAAACTGCATACATTGTGTTGATATAAAGTAATAATATTAATACCTGTTTTGTATGTATTATTTACTGTTACCCTCAGATCTTATAGCTTCCAACAACTTGGGAGGAAAACCCATAGCATTCATGTATAATTTTATAATTTAAGCAAAACATTTTGTTATAATCCCATAGTAAAGCTTTAGCTAAAATAACATTATAAATAAAAATAGGAGAATGAATGCTTATCAGACAACACTTATGTCATAGTTTATACACATCTAAATACTGGTGTGAATCACACGCACCCTATTGTAGGGCCTACACAAATGACTAATTAATTATAATTTGCAAATAGAGAACATAATTATATATTATATGGTACACTCGTCATTTGTCAGCATGACTTGCGATATTGTGGATAAAAAGAGCTTTTACAACTACTGTACATTGTAAAATAAAAAAACTTACCGACATCTTGATCAAACGGTGAAGAAGTCCCAAAAATACCCATAATTACTTTATACAACTATCCATCAAATATTTGATGTTAGCAAAGTATTACCAATGATTATCAATATAGACTTCCAAACCACCATAAAAATAATTATTTATAGAAGAAAGCTAAGTAACGAACAACACAAAGAACTGATAATTTATCAGATCATCATAATACTTCAACAATCTTGACGAAAACACAGTCTAGCCAATCAACCTCAATAGGTAATAACTTCATTTCTTCACTTTATGTCATTAGTCACGTCATTTTAATATTTAAAAAGAAAAAAAAAACCACAAACATAGGTATGTTCCGATTAGAGATGGGAAAATTCCCTGTCGGGTAAACATGAAGTAAAAACCCGGGAAAATACCCAAATCACGAGGAAATATTATTTAAACCCCTCTAAATTGCTTTTATTACTGAAAACGTTGAGGACAGCACTATATATATATTAAAAAGTTTGTCTAGTTTATTAGTTGTGTAGTGGTCAACAAAATACACGTTTATATATATATATATATATGTATATTATAGGTATAAACTTGGAAAAAACTAAGTTTGTCCTAAGTCCTAAAGTAAGTTATGTTCATGAACAAGTCGCAAGTGTAAAGTCGCGCAGCGGGCTGCGAAGCGAGCTATGCTCAGAGTTTTTTTGAAGGATAAAATTCGTGATGAGGTCATCCGACAAAGAACCAAAGTTACCGACATAGTTTGCAGAATAAGCATGCTGAAGTGGCCTGGCATGGTCGTTGGGGCACATGGGTTCTAGAGTTGAGATCGCGAACTGGTAAACGGAAGGTGGGACGCTGCCCCCCAGCCAGATAGACGGGCAAACTGAGAAAGGTAACTGGGATAGATTGGATGTGAAAGGCGGAGAACCGGGTGCTTTGGCGCACGTTAGGAGAGCAGTGGACTGCAATAGGCTGATGGATTGAACGTTTATTGAATGTACAAGTGTAAGTAGTATTAAGGCATAACTTACCCCACCTTAACAGTAGTACATGATTGAGCTTTTATTAGATTAGAAATATAGGTACCATAAAAAAACAATCAATCTTAGCTAAACAATTACCAACAAGAGGAGTTAGGAGAACAAATACCACACTCAGCCTCGGCTAAATACCTTGGTATGCACCTGGATAGGATATATATATATATATGTATATATCTAAATGTATACATAGGGTACACTGAAAGTTCTGCGCTCCTGGCCGCTCATAAATGTTTGAATTTCGAATGTTATATTTTTTTAAATATAAGAAACTCGGCTCCGTCTTACGAATTTTCGATGTGGGTCACGTGTCCTGACGCGAGTTTAACATTTTTTACCCATCCACAAAAGTGCACAACGCCGCTAAAGAAGTTTTGATTTCAAAGGATCTTAGCTAAATCGTAGGGATGTAAAATAAAATCTAGAAACCGAGACATCGATCCCATAATTCACAATCATACTAATTTTCGAAAAAAGATGGTGTAATTAGTGCACAAATCAGTAACAAAAAAAACGAGTGTGCTTTAGACCACACGACTGAAGTAAAACTTCTTACGAATCGTAACTGGCTATGAGAGAAAGAGAGAAAGAAAATGTGTGCTCGCACCTCTCTCTCTTGCCCCTACAGTAATATACGAAATGTAACTCTTTCTCTTTCTATCTTCACTAACTTATATCTCCCTCTCAACTTCCGTTTGCATCGCCCGATCACACTTTTCGTAATGAATTCACCAGCTTCTTCCGTTCACCTCGCTCGATCACTCTTTTCGTAACGCATTCACCAGCTTACTCCCTAAGTCAAGCGTGCGTAAAGAAGTTTTACTTCAAAAAGTTGTAATTAATATCATTGAATCTATCGAATTGAAGAGGAGGTAGGGGCGGCAAAATGTAACTAGCCTACAGGCGGCAAATGTGTAAATCCGCCACTGGTGGGGGTACTCGCTCGATGCAAAACGCGTCGTGCAAGTCCAGCAAGCAATCAATAATAATTATGACGTACGTCAAGACTATTCACAATCGTTTTGCATCGTGCATCGTGCGTGTTCTTGGCGGGACATACGTCAGACACGATGGTGAGTACGGCCTTTAAGTTTGATTTTCATTCCTTTTTTTCTCCGCTATGTTTGGTTGTCATTAAAAACATATTCTTAAAGGCCCTACGCACCTTCGTGCCTGACGTACGTCCCGCCAAGGATGCCGTGCCCGACGGCAGCATACGCACGCATCGTGCGCCGACGTACGTCCGCTCAAGGCCACGGTGCTGTAGCCAGCGTTGCCATTGCCATTTTCCTAAATTACCCCAAAATAATAGTCAAATTCCACAGTTTGGGGAGATAAAACCTGAAGTCGTAATGTAATTAATAAGGCTAAATATTCCCGATTCCCCGCATTTGCCTCTCATTGATGGTCTCCAAATAAATTCGCCTATCGGTTTGAAATTTCCCGCATTTTTGGGCATTCCCCACAAATTGGCAATATACTGTCTATGTATCTACCATAAACTTATATACTAGAACGTAAAGTCTATGGTATGTACAAAACGCGTCGAGCAAGTCCAGCAAGCAGTATATAATGTGAATATTATTATATACAATTCTGACGTACGTCAAGACTACGCACGATCGTTTTGCATCGTGTATCGTGCGTGACCTTGGCGGGACGTACGTCAGGCACGAAGGTGCGTAGGGCCTTTTATAGAATATGTCGGTGAGGCAACACCGGCGCCATCATTCGTAGCTGTCAGTTACGTTTGGCGGTAGTCAAATAAAAACGTCAGTCGAGTAGCTGTCTAGGACGCAACGACGCAACTCACTTTTGCTCGAGCCGCCCTCAAGAACACATGAATTATTGGAGTGAAGGACTATATCCGTTTTAATCGCGTTGTATTGTAATTATTTCTTTAAGAATTATCGTGATTACAATTATAAGGAATATTCTTTATCTGTTGGTGTATTTATTTTTACCATCCGGTCACCATGAGCGAAGAAAACAATTCTGGTCCTGAGCACGTGAAGAATCTCCCTCCGACATCAGAAGTGAGATATGCACCCAGACAAGTGACAACAATTGATCCTGACGAAAATATATATATTTTTTTGTCCCTTTTTTTTCTTACAATCTATCTTTTTATCAAAAGACATTCAGTAATTGTTGTGGCGGATATTTATCTTGTATGGTATGCGTCCTGTGACACATCCATGAATCAATAGCAGCTTGCTAGTTTGGTATCAAGTATTGTGGTATCTTGTGCTTGAGTCTGCGGAATTCTATACACTCATCCATAAGGCAGTTTGCCAGGATGTTAGGGTGATGAAGTATTCTTTCCTTGTATGATTTTATAGAGTTTTCTATTTCTGTCTTTATCATGGGAATTTTTAGGTCATGATGCAGAGCTTCATTTGGAATATACCATGGAGCATTCGCTATAATTCGCAAAAGCTTATTTTGATACCTCTGAATGATTTTTATATTAGAATGTGATGCTGTCCCCCATAACTGGATACCATAGGTCCAAATGGGCTTAATAATGGTTTTGTACAACAATGTTTTATTTTCTAAGTTGAGTTGCGATTTTTTGCCAATGATCGAATAGAGGTCTCTTAGTCTTAGCCCAAGTTGCTTTCGTTTGGTGAAAATGCGTTTTTTCCATGTAAGACGTCTATCTAGATGCAGCCCAAGATACTTCACATGTTCCGCTTGCGGGAGTTGGATATTATTTAAAACGACCGGAGGACATGTATCGCTTCTTTTTGTGAAAGTGACATTTATTGACTTAGTCTCATTTGGCTTTATTCTCCACATCTTCAACCAGTTTGATATATCATCCAAGGAACTTTGTAGCATAATAATTGCAACTTCGGGGTTTTTGTGGGACACAAGTACAGCTGTATCGTCTGCAAAGGTTCCTGTGGTAGCTGTCTTTGATGTAGGGAGATCAGCAGTGCGTAGTAAATATAAGATTGGACCAAGCACACTTCCCTGTGGAACCTCAGCAGCAATCGGATACAGTTCTCTTGTGGCTTCACCTGATGTTACAAAGAAGTATCTATCCTTTAGGTATGATTTGAGGATTAAAAAGAGATCGCTTGAAAAGTTTCTTTTAAGCTTGTACAGGAGGCCGTTGTGCCAAACTCTATCGAAAGCTTGAGAAATGTCGAGAAATGCTGCAGCACAATATTCTTTGTCTTCAAATGTTTTGTGGATTTCAGTAACGAGCCGGTATACCTGGTCAATTGTACCGTGCTTTTGTCGGAATCCAAATTGATGGTCAGGTATTAAGCGTTTTTCTTTGATAATAGGCATTATCCGTTGAAGAAGAAGCATTTCATATACCTTTGATGCAATAGGCAAGAGACTAATAGGCCTGTACGATTTTGGATCTTGGAGCTGTTTATCAGGTTTAGGAACCATTAAAATTTTGCGCCGTTTTCAACTGTGGAGGTACGAAGTGTAGTCTGGTCATGGCGTTGTTTGTATATAGCTAGCAGGAATTTTAAGCCAGACATAGGTAGTTGCAGTAGTATTGTACCTGTAATCAAATCATAGCCTGGACATTTTTTGACTTTCTTATTTTGATGGCTCTTATCAATTCCTGTTTTGTGAAGTCTTCAATACTATGATCAGTTGGTAAGTCATAGCTTTCTACATCTTCAGCTATGGTTAATTCGAGGTCCGGAGGATCCTCGTAAGGATGTGGCTGAAATACTGTTTTAAGGTGTTCGGCGAACGTAGTACATTTTTCAAGATCGCTACGTGCCCAACAGCCGTTTGCCTGTCGAAGTGGTGGAGATATCTTTTTGGGCTGATTGAGTTTTTTGGTAGCTTTCCAAAGTGAGTAGTCGGTGGCGGCTGTCACGTCCAGGTTACTCAAGTACGTCTGGACGCTTTTATTTCTTTCCTCATCCAGTATTTTTTTGAGTTCCTTAGCAGCGCGATTGAATTTAGTTTTGTCATTTGGGAATCTGTATTGCTGCCATTGCTTTCTTAGTTTCCTTTTTTCGGATATTTTTTCTAAGATGTGTCGAGAGATCGAATTCTTGCTATGCTGCAGCATCCTGGACGGAGCAATTGAAGTATTCTACTGCATCTATTACGTCCTCTTCTGTTTTCAGTCTAACGGTAGGCGCCAAAGCTAAGTCTACCATTGCGCTGAATTTTTCCCAATCAGTCCTTTTATTGTGCAAGATGCATCTTTCAGTAGTTTTTTTACACTGTGTTAATAAAGTGATCAAGACTGGGGAATGATCTGATGAGACTTCATAGCTACTTTCACAGTGGAAATAATGTTTTGATATGCCTTTGATGGTACAAAACTCTATTAGATCCGGTACTTTTTTCCTGTCAGTAGGCCAGTACGTGGGCTGTCCTGTTGAAATTATTTCCATTTTGAGTTTTTCAATGGTTTTAAAAAGCTTTCTACCTCTTGGGAGGGTTAATCTTGATCCCCAATGAATGTGCTTTGCGTTAAAGTCTCTGCTAGCTATGAATCGATGACCAAGGGTGTTGAAGAACTGTGTAAACATATACAGTACATAAGACACTGTACTTTTTATTTTTATTTTAAAGTACACAAGACATTACACATTCTATTATAATTTTATATTTTTATTTTATAAGAAATACATAATACATACATTTTGTAATGGTTTTTAATGTGCCATCAATAGCAATACATTACATAAACACAAATAAAACAAAAAATACATGATTTAGTTATTTATTGAAGGCTAAAATATAGTTAACTCTCAGTATTATTCTTTTAAATAGCTCTCTTCCTCCTCTCTCCTAATGAAAACTTTGTTGTGCCCAACAGGGTCCATAATTGATTCTACCCTTATATTTAACACCTTACCAATGTAATTATGGAATGCAATAAAGTAATGAGTAATGTGTAAATTCCGCCTCTTTAATCGCATGCTTTGGTGGGCAGTATAGGGCCGAGACAAATATCGAGCTAACCCAACTTTCAATTACGACAGTGGTTGCTTGTATGGAGGCTGTACAATAGGGAACCGACTGGTAGTGTTTTAGGTTACTTTTAATAATGATGGCTGACCCACCATGAGCTTTTTCATCAGGGTGCATTGTGTGGTAGAGTCTATACCCTGGGATTTCATATGACTTTTTGGTGTGAAGTGTGTTTCAGATATTAATATTATATCAATTTCGTTTTTGCTTGAGAAACATTTTAACTCCTGCGAGTGGTGTGATAGGCCATTTGCATTCCAGATACATAGTTTTAATGTGGGGGTGAGGTTACTCGCGTCCGTAGGAACTACCACCTTTCCTAGGCCCACCCTACACGTGTCCCCGTGGTGGTGCAAAACGAGTAACAACGCCGAGTCTCAGGCGGCGGTAAAGTATCCTGAACACTGAGCTAACAACTCACACTAAGCTGATAGAAGGAAATGTCTATCAGCAGTCGTAAACTCGTTGTCATGTCTAGCGAAAACGATGACCTTGGCTTAATTGCCTGGATCGCGAGGAAATAAACCTCTTCAAAAATTCCTAATCCTACGGTGTGACCGTGCCCAAAGGATGAATGGCTGGTGGGAGACCAGTCCCAAGCGCAAACCTCGGAGTATTGGGCAATCTCCGTTGTATAAGAGCCTTCTTATGGGAATGGGCGTTACCCTATAAGTGACCCGTGGAATTCGACCCTACTCGTGGGAACAATATGCCAAATTTAAATACCAATAATACAGATTCACCTAAAATCTTAACCCAATAAATATTCCACAAAAGCCTCTTCACAAATAGACCAAGATCACACTCTTGTGGAAAGTCACCTGTAAGGGACACTAGTGAGCCAATTGATCTGGACAAGGAAGAAACACAATGCAATACCTCTGCGGAGCCCTGAGAAGAGGTAGCAGGATGAAAAAGTTGCCTTTTTCAGCAGCCCAGAACAATACTTAACAAGCCAAAAACAAACGAAACTAAATAGCTACTGGCTGAGTGCGCCTATTTCGACTTATAACAGATTTACTGGCCTTGAAGATGAAAGCTCTGAGAGAGTGGATAGGTCTCATAAGCCCCCACCGATATTTGTGGATAAAGTAAGCAATATACAACCGCTTTATAAAATGCTATAGGAAACAGTCTTAGATGACTACGAAATTAAAATTCTTCGATCTGAACAAGTAAGAATTCAGCCTAAAACAACAGAAGCTTACAGTAAAATATATAAAGAGTTAAAAAACGGCGATACCGAATTCTACACATACAAACCAAAGGGAGACAGAAGCTTTCGTGTAGTTCTTAAAAATATACATCCTACCACTAACATAGAGGAAATCAAATTGGCCATTGAAGTACTAGATCATAATGTGACAAACATCTGGAACATCAAGGACAGAAAAACCAAACAACCTTTACCAATACACTATATAGACCTAAAACCTAATCAAAATAGCAAAAATATCTACAATATAAAAACTCTTCTCCACTGCCGAGTTGTTTTTGAACCACCAAGACCGAAAAGAGAAATCCCCCAATGTTCCAATTGCCAGAGATATGGTCACACTCGTAGATTCTGTCATCGCCAACCAAGATGCGTCAAATGTGCCGAAGCCCATGCCACCTTAAACTGCCCGAGAAAAGAACGATCTGATAAAGTTCGATGCATTCTCTGCGATGGTAATCACCCTGCGAATTACAAAGGATGTACAGTATATAAAGAACTGCAGAAAGTTAAATACCCTCCTTTACGACCCAAAACTAAACATAAAAAAATAACCGAAGCAACACAAAGACATGACAAACAAAACCTTACAAACAGTGAAAAGACATACGCAGAAGTAACAATGGGAAAACCTAAACCACACACCCAACGGATCGAATCACCTATTCTACAACCTACGACAAACTCTTCAACCAATATTAAAGAATTCATGCAGTCACTTATGAACCAGATGATGATAATAACAAAAATGCTGGGAGACCTCATGACCATGCTACCAAATTTAATACATTAAAACTATGACGAAAAGTGGCGTATGTTATTGGAGCAGCAAAATCAAAATTTTCTCGCTATAATACAAAGTATGAGAGATCCACAAACAAGTAACGTCGTACACCTGCCCGAGTACGATCCAGAGAAGTGTGTTGTGCACGTGCTTGGTTGTCTACCGCTAACATGTGTATGGCTGAATCCCCGCTAAACGGAGCTCCTTTGATGATCACCTTAAGCAAACCGCTGAAGGGAACCGCCTCTGCGTGGCTTTCTCAAATCGCGTATCCGGGAATAACGTGGATGGATTTTCAAGAAGCTTTCACATCTCGTTACGACAGCCCCAAGACAACTGCAGCTACCCTCATTAATTTGTTCAACAGTAAGCCAAAAGAAGGTGAGTGCCTAGCTACTTACGCTACTACTCAGTTGAATGCTTTGTTGGCTAGTTGGAAGAAAATGAGCAAAGAGCAAATCGCAGTTGCTACTATTATGTCATACATATCGCAATTTGAACCCTGTGTAAATAGACTCGCATTTACAACTGAAATCGGTACGAGGATTAAGTTACAACAAGAATTGAAAGCTTTGTCGTATTTGAAGAGGAAAACACCCGTCACAAACGATCGTAGCAATGAAGTTCCTGATATGAACCGACGCAAGTTTTTATCACCTACGTCAGATGTCAAATGTGTTCACTGTGGTAAAATTGGCCACCACGTATCAGTTTGCCATTTCAAGAATTTACAGAAAGATATATTTACAGATAGATTTACGGAAGTTACAGAAAAGATAATCGTAATCCTGGAGTTTCGTATAGTGAATCACACAAGTCTGCCACTGTTTTGAAGCCTACTTTATCTGCTACTAATGTGACAGGTCACATTAGTAGCAGATAAATAAATAAATATTATAAAGTAGGTTTCAACTGCGGCGATACGGGTCACTACTCTTTGCGGTGTACAAAGTGCGTCAACCGTGAGCAGCCCAGCAGAGCGATGAGTTGACGTTTGCACACCGGATGCGCCTAAAGGAACTTTTAAGCATTCCGGTGAGTTCTTTTCATTTTGCTATGACTCAGGAGCAGAGTGCTCGCTTATTCGAGAATCAATATCGTTAAAATTTAAAGGATAACGTTTTGATAATACCGTCAAAATGACAGGTATCGGTAATAGTAGTGTTTATAGTACCACGCAAGTTTTAAGTGTTGTTAATATTGATGATATTGATCTGGAAATTCTGTTTTATGTTTTATCGGACGAATCTTTGCGGCATAACATAATGATCGGACATGATGTGTTATCCCAAGGCTTAGAGATTCATTTAACTTCTGAGAGCGTTCATTTTACAAAAACTGTGATTATTAATACTTGCTGTCAAAATAGGGTGGATCCTATCAATTTTAATGCTATTGACACTGACATTCCTGAGAATTCTAAACCTAAATTACTAGAGATTTTTGAACTAATTTAAAGACTATTTTGTAAACTGTACTCCATCCGGCCAGTTATTCGTTTAGTTGACCCACATAAGACAGTTTGTCGTTGGCCCTATAGATTGAACTTTTGTTTGCAAATGATGACAACCCCGAAATTAATCTCGATGAAGTGCGTGAACAGACAGTGCTTAACATGGACAGAAATGCCCATTACGATAAGGCCAGGTTTGATAGTTGAGGAACGCAATCAAACAAAACTAGACCCAAAGTATAAAGGTCCTTTCGTGGTCTCTAAAATACTAGAGGGAGACCATTACGTGTTGAAGTCACTAAACTGTAATCGGTCTTACTCATACGTGAAGTCCCTGATGATTTGTCCAATGAACATGACATAGAAATCAATGATTCTTGAATTATTTATTAAATTAATCGAAGGCTTTATTTGTCTGTTTATGATTATTTTGTTTGTGTACAATTCTTTAGGATGCATTTTGTGATGTTTAACCAGACCATTGTTAATTGTTAATAGAGATGTAGTGTTGGTAGCCTGGTTTCACTATCCCCTTAGGTACCGCTGGTCATTTGTAGCCGTAGGTCATGCAGTACCTATCTGTACAGTTACTTACACTGTTTAAGTGTAAAAGCGGTTGCTGGTTCAGTAACCAAAATCGTGTCGCTGGTTAAGTGACTGCGATATGTTGCTGGTTAAGTGACATAAAACGAACTCAATCTCTGGTTAAGAGTTGAGCGAAAAGCCGCTGGTGAAGTGGTTATATGCAGTCGCTGGTTAAGTGACTACGGTATGTTGCTGGTTAAGTGACATCAAACGAACTCAATCTCTGGTTAAGAGTTGAGCGAAAAGTCGCTGGTGAAGTGGTCATACGCAACCGCTGGTTAAGTGACTACGATATGTTGCTGGTTAAGTGACATCAAACGAACTCAATCTCTGGTTAAGAGTTGAGCAAAAAGCCGCTGGTGAAGTGATTATACGCAGTCGCTGGTTAAGTGACTTAGTAAAAACGTCTTAACGCTGTAACTGGTGGTTTAGACAGAAGTGCTGAACCTAGGTTAACAATAATGATTGTTTGTACTAAGACTTACGTGATTATGCTAGTAGAGACATAAATGAGTATGTTCAGTGTGAACTTTATCGTGATATCTCACGTGAATAGAAATACCTAATCTAATTTAAAATCATGAAGGCATAATAATTTGTTATCTTTGAAATTGGTCTCTATCAATCTTTAACTTGGTCAGGAATGGCCAAGAGGACGGATTCACTGTCCAGATGTTTAAAACAAAGACAAAGAATGGCCGTTTCGGTGAGGCAACACCGGCGCCATCATTCGTAGCTGTCAGTTAAGGTCAGTTACGTTTGGCGGTAGTCAAATAAAAACGTCAGTCGAGTAGCTGTCAAGGTAGGGATGAAAAAATCGCCAAGAAAAACATCGATATATCGATACATCGATGTTTGATAAAAATATCGCTTAGAAAACATCGATGTTTTTTAAAGTCTTTTAATTAACTAATAAATAGGAAAATAGGTATCTAAAACAAACAAGTAAGATGTCGTATAAAATAAAATCACATTGAACTGTTATTTTTTATTTCCATTAAAAAAAAAAGTTATAAACTTTAGTTTTCAAGACTAAAGCAAAATATTTAATAAATGAATTTAGAAATAAAGGTTTTGAAAGCCGTTTTCCCGTCAAATGATTTTTTCTTGAGTTATTGTAGGCTTTAGAAAAAAGTCGTTCACTAGGAACTAATGTTACTACTATCAGTAAATATTTTGTTGCATAATTATACAGTCTGGGAAATATATTCTTCATGTCTATATCTGAACCTAAATATATTTGGACTTCAGTTTCCTTTGCAACAGTAGACGATGTGTTCCTGGATTTTCTTTTTTTTAGTGTCATCATTTATCCATTGTGATCTTTTAATTTTGTTTTGAATTATTTCAGAGGTACCAAAGATTTCTGATAGATGGTGGGCGAAACATCGATGTTAACATCGTATAGAATAACATCGATACATCGATGTTTTACAATAGTGAACATCGATGGTAAACATCGATATTTGCTTATTAAAACATCGATGTTTCAGAAACATCGATGTATCGTTTGCATCCCTATGTCTAGGACGCAACTCACTTTTGCTCGAGCCGCCTTAATAACACACGAATTATTGGAGTGGAGGACAATGTCCGTTTTAATCGCGTTGTATTGTAATTATTTCTTTAAGAATTATCGTGATTACAATTATAAGGAATATTCTTTATCTGTTGGTGCATTTATTTTTACCATCCGGTCGCCATGAGCGAAGAAAACAATTCTGGTCCTGAGCACGTGGAGAATATCCCTCCTACAAATATATCTTTATTACCAGCTGGTCGTTATAAGAAACCTTTCCTCAACCTTGCCTAAATACGCATACTAACTAATAATTTGCCACCTAAAAATTGGAAGAAATCGGGAATTTTTTTTCGAAATAAAACAAAGTATTAATATTAATAAAATTATATAATAACTAATACCGACAATAAATTAACAATTTTTTCATTTATTTTCATCTTCGTACCACCCCTTACTCGCTATTTTAGAGAACATTTTGTCATCAATATGGAAATTAAAACAATTTTGATTGTTTTCTTTCACAATTTTTTTTGTGTGGAGAAGCCTTACTATTGAATTAGAGGAAAGTTTATTCTTTTGTTTTGTTTTCATTAAATTAATCAATGAATATATTCTTTCCACGTTCGCAGATGAGTGCGGCAAACTTAAAACTTTAACAACAAAGGAACAAATATGTTCAAACATGCGTGAACCATCACCATATTTCAAATTACTCACACTAAACCAAAATTCTCCGTTTTTTTTCACTTGATGATTTGATTTCTTTAGTATTACGAAGCAAACGCCATTCCGTGTCAATATTTTGGTAGTTATTAATGTCTAGTAAATTGGAAAATTGTCTACATATATTGGGATTTTTACCAATTATGAAGCCCCCAAATCTTTTAGTGCATTATTTTTTTATTGGAAATCTTTGAATGGTTTGGTCACATGCCTCAACATAAAATTGCATGCAACTTGTTTGGAATAAGTGGATTTATTCTGAGGTCAAGCTATTATTATGTGTAAGCAAAGTATTAATAGCGTTTGCTCCGTAATAAACATCTGTAATATTTACAAAGTTATGTGGGATTTTGTAGTCAACATTTTCAAGATTGGTTTTATCAAAATAATCTTTTTTCATAAAACAATCGAACAGAGTTCTTCAAACTTAACAAAACAAAATATAAGACATGTATCTTGGCTGATTCAGATTGCATTTCTCGATTTCATTAATTGAACATTGATAAAACAAAATCTAAAAACTGAAGAAAGAGTAGCGTTACCGTGTCGTTTAATTTGTTTAATATATTTGTGGCTGTTGTTACGTCATCATTTAGCGAAGCATCAATAAAAAAGTAGGCAGTCATGGGACTGCCGACAGAAGTGAAAACATTTTTTTTAAAATTAAACAAAGAAATCATAAAATAAAATAATAACAATATCTCCCTCCCTTCCTCCCTCCCACCCTCTCCATCCTTTCCTCCTTCCCTCCCTCCCTCCCTCCCTCACTCCGCTACTTTGGAGTCTGGATAAACCTTTTGTATTAATTTTCCAAGATGGTCAGTTATTGCGTAAGGCAAGTTCTGTTTGGCAACAAAACCAGCAATTCAAATTTCAACTAAAAAAAAAGAAAACACAATTGAATAGGATGTACAAAAACGACTACCTAAGTATGTACGTAACAAATAATATTATAATCTTAAATTAAACACACATACCTTCTCTCACCTGATGTTTGAATTATACGACTTCCCGCGTCACAAAAGCAGTCATTTTTGGTTGTACGGCAACATTTTTGATCGATTTGATGTGTAGTTGGTAAGTGGCATGTCTCCTAACTGCATCAAAACCACATGATATATTTATATCTTTATTACAGCTTTGGCAATATGCATAAGTTTTTCCTTTTATGCTTTCTTCTAACCAACCAAAGCATTCAGATCGCAACTCCCACTCCTTTTTATAATTTTGTAGGGATTTCTTCCGTTTAATTCCAGCACTAGTACTTGGGATGTTAACAGAGTCACTGCCGGAGTCAGACATCGTAAAACACAACAATATGAGATGTAATTTCTATAGCAGTTGGTAATTAAATGAAGGAACGGAATAAACTAAACAATGTAAATAAGTATTTTATTAAAGTTTAAGGACTTCTGCTCGTAAACTCGCCAGACAATAATCAACTATATTTTAAGGCATTTCACTGTGTGTGGCACCGTAAAATAGTCCTTATCCGGCGTGCAGGATCAATGTATGATACCAAGCGCGGTATCTTTGGACTGGGTGTGTGACACTAGCAGGAATATAAATAACACCACTGTGCACTAAACTATGGGTTTGTAAGACTACACGGTTTAATTAACAGTCGCCTTGAACTACACTCCAGTCTTGCTCCGTCATACAAAATGTTTGTAGGACTTATATACTAACACGTATAACATAACCATAGCGCGATCTAACTTTGGTAACAGCTCAATCTAGGGAACTAAAAGGTAACTAAGATTTTTAACTTTGGGTTTGTCGCATTATGTTGTTGTTGGTCTCGAACAACGCATATTCTTATTATTGAACTTGGCTCCCATTCATTCATGTTTTTGATTGAATTTTAGTTTTATACGTTACTAGCAGTACCCCGCGGTTTCACCCGCGTAAGTCCCGATCGCGTGTCCCGCGAATATCGGGATAAAAAGTAGCCTATGCGTTAATCCAGGTCTCTAGCTATCTACATACCAAGTTTCATTGCGATGAAACTTGGTATGTAGATGGCTGGAGACCTGGAGACCAGTTCAGTGGTTTTTGCGTGAAAGAGTAACAAACATCCATCCATCCATCCATCTATCCATCCATCCATCCAAACTTTCACATTTATAATATTAGTGGCATGAGATAAGTAGGAACCATGGCTAAGTGATAGGATTATTTTAGAACCAATATGTGGTTGTTAATTTTGTGATAGTTGTTCTAGTTGTGATTTCGGATTTGGATAAAAGAAATTAGGTATTAAGTACCTTCCTACCTGATGAATACAAAGGTCTTATTGTTAATTTTGTGATAGCTATTTTATTCAAAAGTTCATTAGGTATATAATAAATTATTAAAACTGTAATTTATGATTAGATCAATAGTAAATAAAGTAATAATGCACACAATGTTTAAAATAATTATCACTTTTTTACGTATCTGTAACACTAATTTCATTAAACTTATTTATTTTATTTGAACTGATTATTTATATTACTGATTATTTATTTAATTTATTTATTTGAACTGATTTATTTATTTGGACAGTAAACTCAGCTTCATTTAACATATATATAAAATATTAAATTCAGCATATCGGTCTCTTGGATGCGTATTGCGATCATCGAAAGAATTTAAAAAACCATCCACTACATTACTATTATACAATAGCTATGTACGAAGCCAATTAGAATACTGTAGTATAGTTTGGAATTCCTCATATCAAGTTCACATCAATCGAATTGAAAGGGTACGGAAGAGACTTCTTCGTCATCTAGCTTTTCGCTTCAATCTGAGGAATCGAAGATCCTATGAGGAATGACTAATTTATTTTAAAGTTATGGATCTGAAATCACGCCGAACCATCTCGGATCTGATATTTCTACATAAATTGCTTAATAATACCATACATTGTCCGGATTTACTTAGTAAAATAAGTATAAACGTTCCTCTCAGAGTCCCTCCCTACCCCCGCCCATTACTCAAACCACCGCGATGCCGAACAAATTTGGGAAAACACTCGACGCTTGCTAGGATTGTGCATCAATATAACACTGTTTCATGTTCCTCGGAAGACATAGACGTCTTCTCAAACAAACAGGGAAACTATAAATACCTTGCAGCTCACTGGTATGTAAGAGTAGGTGTTTTACTTCTATGCATTCAACTAGTAATTTAGTTTTTAATTGTAAATTCTCAATTGTAGTCGGCTATATACTACGGACTAATTTTTGTTACTTTATTTATTATTTATTTAATTAATTAATAATTATTTTAAGCATTTATTGAAAAAAAAAAACCTTCAGGATGTTGTATAATTTTTGGCATGACGTGGTCTCCTGTAATTACGGAAGCACATTAACTCATTGTTTTTGTAAATTTAATATAGCATGGAAGGTGTATTCCTTGTTGGAGATCCCAATAAATAATAAAAAAAACAATAAATATAATACTGATTCATTTACATAAGTTTGTATTGTTTTAAATAAAAGTATAGCACAATATTCCCACAACCAACCACCACAATTCGCAATCGCGTCCAGTCGACTCGACACGATTTTCAATCGTGTCGGTAGCGACTTGGCAGGTATCGAGCGGATTGTAGTTGACTCGGATCGGAACCATCGAATACGAGTAAAAACCTTCGAGAGTCATCGAGATGTTTGAACAATTGAAATAATCGACTTAAACATCTCGCCATCGCCCATCGCTAATGTCAATCAATGTTCCTGACTGACATTACTGACATCACAAAGTACAATTGACATGTTTACGAACAATATATAGTTATCTGTGTTTACCCTATATACTTATACTACTCTATGGTGTTTACGAATTTAACCAACCATATATAAAGAATACCTATATTTTTTAATCGAAATGATTCAAAGAAGTATAGTTAAACTTTGTAGAAATCTAGGATGCTGTAATGCCTGCTGTATTCGATATCTAGGATTAAAAAATCCGAGTTCATACGACAATGTCCATCAGTTCATAGATAAAGTGTGTATACAATATTTTAGGTTATTTAGTAAATACTTCATTGTAAATTTGGCGTACTTTGATTATGTAGATATCTAGATTCTACGTCGGGTATCAGAATGTGGTAGTTTTTTGTGCATACAAACAAATGTACTGCGATGCCGATAACCACTCTTAGTGGCTTTACCGCGCTTTTGTAAATACTATCTATGACTTAAAAATATGCGTATGGTTTGTAGTTGTTAGTTTCAATACTCATATTTTCGGTTCTCAGAGTTAAAAAACCTCTCCTTAAATAACTGCAGACTTTGATTGAAATATTGCAGATATGTGTATATATTCACATAATACATGAAAGCCATTAAACCAACCCATACAAATTTCGCCATTGTAATGACAAACTACAAAAACAGCTGATGTAAGTGTGGAACCTAAACTTTGAACACAAGTTATTATAAATTAGCCTCACTTAGGCCACCAGTCTCAAAGCGACATAGGACATACAAAATAATAAAAAATACCAGTGTCAATCATCAACACAATTCTGATCATTTTAGGAACTGCTCTATATTTTAATTTTATTTTTGAGGAAACATTACATTTTTAAATGCCTGTCTACTGATAACACATAAGTGCCATTAATATTTTATTTCCTGGAAATAATAATATTTTTGTGTTATTGGAATCACATGAAGGTAATAAAATTGTCCTAACTCAGTCTTTGCATTCCCAACAAGTGATAATAGGTGATGTTGTAATTAATTGGTGCTACAAGAGTTGTGTATACACATTTAGTTTTTTGACGTTTATAATTTTTCTTATATTTTATTTACTTATTTGATAATTAATTAAAACGTTTACATGTTACCAATTACATTAATTAACATAGAAACTATATAAACCTAAATATACACAACACAATTGATAAATTAAAGTATGTTTTATGTGAAAAGTAGTGTCTGTAAAAATTTAGTATCTTGCAAAATGATTTTTTAAGCAATTAATATGATGCCATGAAAGTGGTTTCATGATGGGTACAGGTCTACTATAAGTGTGTTGTGTTTGGGCTAGGCTTGGATATTTATTTTGTCATTACATGTACATTGGATCACTGACACATGTATGTATCATACATACATGTGTCATACAGATAATGTACAAACGGTACTTCTTTAATCTACTCAACTTAAATTGTATTTAGGCTCCTTGGAGTAGCCTAAACAATAATTATAGATCTAGGTTAATCCAGGGTCAATGGTGGAGTTGGCAGATGGCCAAAGGTCCTCCTAACCAGTCTACTTAAATTCATAGTGTTTGGTTTTGTTAGATTAGTCTTAACAGTACCTTAGACCTTAGGGGTGTCCAGGTTCTGATGAAGGATTTGCCTTAACAAGTTCTAATCATATCCAAGATCAATTGGTATAGGAAAATTGTGAAATAACTGCTCACCTGATTTAGAAAGTGTGAATGCATAAGCAATATCCTCAGATCAGGTTTCGTGATTATGTCTGGATACCGGTGGCCCAAGGGTTGATTCTCAGAAATTGTAATTATATTAATCAACGCGAGACTTTTTTCGCAGCACTCTTGTTAAAATAGTCAACAAAAGAATCACGTAACTTGATGGATCTTATGAAACACTTTTTCTTATTTGGCAGTGGAAAAATCGCTCTGTAGGTTTTAGTGGATCATTCATTCATAACATTACCATATGCAGACTTATCAGGCATCAGGATCCATTGCTCCATTGCTAGAGTCCAAATTGTATGATTCGAATGCAAGCCAGACTGGTTGGAGAAATTTGATTGTAAACTATTAAATATATTATAATTTATGTTCAATTGATGTCCACACATTTTGCTTAAAACATGGCAATTGATGTGAGAGGTGTTACAATATTGATATCATAATGGCAATGAGTGTTATGGCAACCCTAGTTTCAATTGTATGATATTACTAGATAGGTATTGAAATAAATTATATAATCCCACAGTTGAAACCCAATATGTGTTTTTATTTATTGAAATGAAGCATCTATATAAAAATGAAATAGTCACTTTTTGAGGAAGATACATATGTGTAACTAAAACTTTGTAATTGATTTCAGTATCTTGATGAAGACGCAAACAGCCACTCGCAAAACTCAGAGAATGAAGGACATCTAGTCCCCGATTTGTTGAAAGAGACTGCTGCAGATGCGCAGGATAGTCCAGTAGACATCAATAGTACTCAATCTAATACTGAAGGTGTGTCAGTGGTGGATAATGGTGTAGCTAAAAGTAAAATAGTTGATGACGGTACATCTTCACCACCAACTAAGAAAATGAAAATGGATGATGTGTGTGTCAGCTGCCTTGGAGTATTACAGGAGAAGACATGGCCTGAAGCCTTTGCTATGGTGCAAGATGTTCTGGAAAAGAAACGGTTCACACTCTTTCATTATTTACCAAACAAAAATAAATTTTGTGTTTAACTTAAGTTATTAGTAACTACACCACAATATAATTAACTGCAGCTAATTGTCGATTTAATTAACGTATTATTTTAAAAAATGCCGAATATGTATACTGTATTGTGTTTCAGCTATGAATGTGAAACAATTGCATGTGCACTGTCCTCCCCTATTGCTGCGATTCTACGCGAGAGAGCTATCTCACTGCATCTAGAGCAGGCCTGCCCGGGTTATGAGCACAGTCAGTTTCTTTATTGTCTATTATCATTAATATTATGATTAGTATTATAGTGGTTCAATTTTATTTTGATTTATTAAAAGTAATCGCTAAATACATATATTAATGGATTCAATAAATTGTATGAAAATATAGTGATTATTGTAAAAAATCGAAATTAAAATTGCGCCATCTGTGAAAGTTCAACCAACATCACATT
>CAWLEN010000141.1:0-20771 GCA_963859945.1 Euplagia quadripunctaria | reverse complement strand
CGCCAGTCGCCGGCTCTCCGCCCGCGCACCGCCTCAGCCGCCGCGCACCTCCAGTCCGGCGTCAGCCTGTCTGGTATAGACATGCTCCCCGGGTTGAAGTACACTTCAAAGAGGAAGCGGGCAGATGTTATTGAAGCCGCGCCGAATTGTCCCTCTCGTTGTCTTCAGCTCCGCGACCCTCGTGATGCCGTCACTGCCGGGGTACACATGCACTACGCGCCCCAGCGACCAGCAAAGCGGCGGGAGCGCCTTGTCTTTAACAAGGACAAGCGATCCCAACGCTATATCGCCATTGGTAGAAGCAGGCCATCTCGTTTTCTGCTGTAGGTTTGAAATATATTCAATATTAAACCTTTTCCAAAAGTGTTGCTTGATGCATTCCACGCGTTGGTAGCGCTCCAAAGGATTGATGCTGACGTCAGTAACCTGCGGATTTGGAACTGACATTAGTGAGCGTCCAATAAGGAAATGAGAAGGAGTAAGGGCAGAGAAGTCAAGAGGATTTGTGGAAAGAGGAGTGAGAGGCCTTGAATTTAAAATTGCCTCTATTTGAGTTAAGCATGTAGCCATTTCCTCATAAGTAAAATGAGTAAGCTGTAAAAGTCTTTTTAAATGGTGTTTGGTTGACCGAACCGCAGCCTCAGCGAGGCCGTTAAAGTGTGGCGAATACGCCGGTGCAAACCTAAATTCTATTCCTTCCTGAGCTATTTCGCGTGCGACATAAGAACCCTGTAAAAATTTGCATAATTCATTACACGCCCCGACAAAGTTTGTACCATTATCGGACAATATCGTACGTGGCTTGCCACGACGAGCGACAAAGCGATTTAGTGGACTCTTTGGACAGGTCCGTGACAAGCTCAAGGTGCACAGCCTTTGTAGCCATGCATACAAAAATACACAGGTAGGACTTAACCAATCTAGATCCTCGACCTTTCCGGTCTGATATCAAAATAGGCCCAGCATAGTCGACACTACTATTAAAAAAGGGAAATTCTTGTCCCATGATTGGCTGAACATTTTGAGCCTTGAATCTGAAACATTTTATGCATTTGTTTACAGTTAATCTAGAAAGATTTCTGCCCCTTAAAGGCCAATAAGTTTGGCGAATATTCGCTAAAAGCAATTGTGGACCTGCATGTAGTAGCCTTTTACGTTGCGTTTGAAACAACATTTTTGTTAGATGATGCTTACTACAGAGTAAAATTGGATGTTTCACGTCATATTCGTACGGGGAATTATCTAGTCTGCCTCCTACACGAATGATGTCGTCACCGTCTAAAAAAGGAGTCAAAGAAATCAGCCTGTTTTTACGTGACAACGGCTTCCCGGAGTTAAGGACAGCGTACTCATGTTTGAACATTTCAGATTGAGCCACACGTAATATAAGAGACAAGGCACTTTTAAATTCATCAACAGAAAGGGAACCCGTTATTTTAGAATTATTATTCTTTAAGTTGTGAATAAATCTTAGAATATAAGCTACGACACGTTGTAAATAATTAAAATCTGAATATTTGTGAATTACTTGATGTATAATTGAACTACGTGTTAGGTTAATACTAGAATTGTTACTATTGTGACTATCGGCCATATTAGAAATTACTTCTGGTAGATCCTGTTTCACGTATTTATTTGGCTGTAGCGGCCACGTATTTTCATTATTTACTAAAAATGTAGGGCCTGACCACCAAAGTGTAGAATCGCTGATCAGATCAGCCTTCAGCCCACGAGAAACCAGATCCGCCGGATTGTCCTTAGACGGCACGTATCTCCACTTAAAACCCGAACTACTTTCTTGAATCTCGTTGACACGGTTTCGAACGAAAGGCTTTAGTTGCTGAGCTGGTGTAGCTAACCATCCCAGCACTATTGTAGAATCACACCAATAATCAAATCGGTTGATTGGTAACGTGAGAGAATCTTTAACCTTTGTGCACAACCTGGAACCCAACAGAGCCCCACACAGTTCTAACCGTGGAATAGTAGTGGGCTTGACTGGTGCTACCCGGCTTTTAGAAGTTAACAGGTGAACAGTGACCGTACCTGAACTGGTTATAGAACGGATGTATAAACATGCGCCATGCGCCCTTTCAGACGCATCTGTAAATACGTGAACTTCATGGGTTACGGAATTGTTACATAAAATCCATCGCGGAATTTTTATATTATTTAAACAAGGCAACGTATTCGCAAATAACAACCATGAGTCTGCAATCTCCTGCGGCACTTCGTCATCCCATTCACATTTGTTTATCCAGAGCCTCTGCATTAATATTTTTGCTTCGACAATGCAGGGACTGACCAAGCCCAGTGGGTCAAATATCTGACTAATTACAGACAAAATGTGTCGTTTTGTTATCTTACTATTCGATTCAATATTAATAGAAAATCCTAATTTATCCGGTTTACATAACCAATGTAAACCCAACGTTTTAGACATAGTATTATTGTTGTTGTCTGAAAGATCTAATATTATATGGCTTGATTTATTTAAACTACCTAACTCTTTTAAAATTTCAGAGCTGTTAGACTGCCACTTTCTCAGATTGAATTTAGCGGACGCCAGAATAGCCCTCGTTTCCCTGCATAAATCTAGTGCGCCAGGAATTGTGTCTGAACCACTAAGATAGTCATCCACATAAAAATCATGCTGTATAGAACGCTTGACGAGAGGATTCGATGCTCTATCAGCTAGACTCGCCAAACATTTAGTAGCCAAAAGCCAAAAGCGCTGTACCGTACGTTACTGTGTTTAACGTATAGGTTTTTAACGGTTCTGTAGGATTTTTACGAAAAATTATCTGTTGTAATGATCGTTGAATAGGATTGATTTCAATAGCGCGATACATTTTTTCTATATCTGCTGATATCACAAATTTATGCTGTCGAAAGCGTAACAAAATAGAAAGCAAATCGTCTTGAACGGTCGGGCCTACTACTTGCAAATCATTGAGGGATATTCCTGTCGTAGTTTTTGCAGATGCATCAAATACGGTGCGTAGCTTAGTAGTGACACTAGACTCGCGCATGACCCCATGATGGGGCAAAAAGTAGTTCGCTTTCCCTTCTGGCTGTGCGCTAGAATTTTCTGTCATATGACCTAAACTTTCGTACTCTGACATGAATTCTAAATACATTGATTTGAAATTAGAATCACGTTCGAATCTTTTCTCTAAAGATAGAAAACGGCGTTTTGCAATACCGTATAAATCTCCTAGTGTAGAAGGATCTGACTTAAAAGGTATGGTAACCACAAAACGACCGTCGTCCTTACGTTTTGTATTTTTATAAAAACTATCTTCGCATACCCGTTCTTCTGAAGAAAGGGAATGCTTTTCAGGAACCGAGTCCAGTTCCCAGAATTTAGATAAATCTGTACTGGGCTTGGTTTTGACAAAATTGCAAAAATGTGAATGAGACGTACGTGTGTGACCGCCTGCTGTGCCTGAAACTAACCATCCTAGTTTACTCTCACATAACCTCGGTTGGTTCTTCCCTAGCTTTATATGATTGGCTGAGATGACGCTCCAAAAAACATCGTCTACAGTTGGGGGAGTATGAAATGTTGGATCCGCCAGTTGTAGACCCATAGGTATAGTTATGTGTTTTAAATTAATTGGAGATGATGGCAAAAGATGTGTGATTTCTGGTAAAATTAAACAGTCAATGTTAACCGAATAATCACCGCTAATGGATTCAATTGTTAGGTTGCAGGTTTGCGCACTAGTGCTAGTTTGGTTGCTAATACCTGTTATCGTGGAGTCCGTATCGTTTCGGGACAAACGCAACTTATCACATAAGTCCTCTGTAATAAAATTGGCTGTACTACCGCTATCCAGTAGGATCCGTGGGTCGCACCTCTCCCCTTTGATATCCACCGCCTTCACCATCGCTGTGGAAAGCAAAACAAACGAGCGAGTGCATGGTTGCATAGTGGTTGAAGCGTTAGCAGAAAGGGCAATACTTTCAGACGTGGTGGGCATTGGCCCTTGCATGAGAGGGGTTTCTGTGCGTTCCATGTGCAATAGGGTGTTATGCCTAGCTGCACAGTACTTACAGCGCATCATTCTACACCTTTTTTCATTATGAGCCGATCTTAGGCAATACATACAAACTTTGAGGTCCTTGACCTTTTTATGACGTTCTTCTATCGTTAACCTTTTAAAGGACTCACAAATGTAGAGGAAGTGATCGCCAGAACACATAGGACACTTGAATTTAATTTTATTTGAATTATAATTAGCATTGTTATATTTATTTGCGGCATTCTGTGAAACGATTGCAAAACTTTTTGATTTATTATTGTTATTGTTTGTTTTATTGTACTTATTGTTGTCTTCTAATGTTTCCAGTAAATCAGCCTTGTTATTTATAAATGTAGTAAATTGAGCAAGAGTAGGTTTTCCTGATAATGTATTGCGATACTCTTCCCAATATCTACTAGTGTTCGAATCTAATTTAACCGACATCATATATATAATAATAGTATCCCAATGCTCAGTGGGCTCATTCAGTGTCCTGAGCGCCCTTATATTTTTACTGGTCGTATCTATAAGACGACGCAAGGCAACACTAGATTCAGCAGTGACTGGTTCAACATCTAACAACGCCTGCATGTGCTTGTCAATGAGAAGACGACTGTTATTGTATCTTTCACACAATAAGTCCCATGCTACTTGGTAATGATCTGTTTTAAAGTCAATATTTTTAATAACTTCGGCTGCCTTGCCTTTTAAAGAAGCGCGTAAATAATGGAACTTATTTATGTTGTCAATACACGAACTGTCGTGAATTAAAGAAATAAAAGTGTCTCTATACTCTAGCCAACCCTGATAACTGCCATCAAAGTGAGGTAAATCAATTTTAGGTAATCTAACAAAATTATGGTTAGGCCCACCCGATGTTGTTGCCCCGGACCTTGCCTCGGACTCTGCGGAATCACGACGGCGACGCTTGCCATCCCATCCGGGCAGCAAACTTCGCGCCAAAACTACCAGCGAGTAGTACTGCTGCTCAAACTGGGCCCTCGTCGCGTAAGCCTCGTCCGGCTTGTCCGAAGATACCTCGATCTCAGTCTGCAATTCGTCAAACTCGGTGTATATGGCGTTAAATTTGTCGAAGCGGGTTTCTAGCTCGATTATTTGCAAATCGGAAAGATTATCACAGCTCTTAAGCACATTCAAATAAGCACTAAAGTTTGTAAGCTTAGCCTTCATTGAACTGCGTTTTTTCAACAACTTGTCAACCATTTTGTTTTAACAAAAATAATGACTCCGCAAAAAATTAAATTTAAAAATAACGGTTAAAAAAATTTAAAAGCAACACTGGAATCACGCAGGTATAATAAAACTTGGTGCACTTAGTAGCACAGAAGTGAACAGCTGTTTCCTCGTAAATGTTTCAAGGTCAAGCTTCGTGTTCCGCTAGCGATGTAACAACCGTTATAAAAATTTAATATAAGTTACACTGGAATTACGCTTAAAACAAATTAATCGAACGTAATCTTACAACCGTTATAACAACTTATAATAAGTAACACGTGAATGACGCTTAAACCAAATTAGTAGAACGTAATGCACTTAGCAGCACATAAATGAACAGCTGTTTACTCTTAAACGTGTCAAGGTCAAGCTTTGCAATGCGCTAGCGATATAACAACCGTTATAAAAACGTAATAAAAGTCACTTATTAACACAAAAGGAACCAAAGACGGTTAAGAGAATGAAATTAGCTATTAACCAACTCAATAGGGCAATGAATCGGTAACTACCAGAAAAAAACAGCGTTATAAACACTATAACTTGTTTAAAAAGATAGGAAATACACTGATAAAAGGAATAATTGGAGCGATCTCACTAATATCCGAATCCTTATCTGCGAAGTCCGGTTGCGACTTCAAATCTTCAACCGTAGGCGACGATGACACTGCTACTGTTATTTTCAACGATGCGACGCGGGGTCAATGTCCGCCAACGTCTCGGCTTTGTGCTTGTTTTCTTGTAAAACGCCAAATCCCACCGCTGTGTAGTTCTACTTGTGAAGGACCATTTGTTGTAACTTCCACGATGTGTACTTCGATAGCTTCTCGTGAGAAGTAGAAATAAAATTCGTAGACTATATGAATTTGGTATAATACTTAAAAACAAGATAGATACAATGCTTATAACATCGACACAGTACTTTCGTCGCGCATCGCACGCATCGCGGCGCGAGCTGTCTTATGCCCGCCCGCGCACCCCTCTCCGCCGCGGACGCCAGTTGCCGGCTCTCCGCCCGCGCACCGCCTCAGCCGCCGCGCACCTCCAGTCCTGCGTATTGCAAATATAATAAAATATAACTATTCATAACTATAGACGAAAGTCTTTTTTTACTGATTTAGTAATAGATAATACATATTTTTGAAAATGCAGTAGAAAAATTTGTTCACATCACTACGTACAATTAGAACGAAACTTTTTTAATTTCGTTTAATAAAAAACATTTATTTAAAAAGAAATGTTACATGTACATTATCATAATGTCTATAAATGGTTATAAATAGTATAGTCAAATGAACAGAGAAAATCAACATATTGTTCTGTCAGCGCGTTCTAAAGTTTGATTTAATAAACTCTGGTACGTTCTCAAGCAACTGCAAAAGTAAATGAATGGACAGAGTATAATGATTATCTTTTGTGCATTGAAGACCCTTTAAATTCTGTAAATGATCTTTTAATCAATCTTGTTTCAGTCTTTCGTATCGTGCGCGATTGGCACTGGATCAGTTGGCTACGTCATGATGGCATTCGGAGTATCTAATACAGCGGGATGCTTTTTCAATGGTTCTTTGTCTAAGGTACTATCCGTTAATATTTTTGGTCAATTTGGTTCTATTTTTCAAATTTGTTCTTGAAATCTATTAAGATCTCTGTAATTATTACACGGCCCACGTGAAAGGTTTCACGTGAGCCGTATTCCAATTCCGTAACTTGACTAAAGAGTGGGAGAGAGCGGCATGCTTGCGTCTCTTGGCGTTTGCACTGTTTGCACTTTCCAAGTAAATGAGGTCGCCAAAAATAGTAGTCAGGACCTGCTCTGGTCTAAGCGGTCTTATGTCGAAGACGCATTAAGTTTCATGTTCTCATATTACAACTAACTTTTTGGCTGAGTAAGTAGGTGATTTGAATTTATTTTATTATTGTTTAAAATTTCAAGATAAAAACTGGTTGAACTTTTACCGCGGTTAGGTTTTTTAAGCAATAGTATATTTTATTTCAGGCGTTCGGTCGCATGCCGATTATCGTCAGTGCACTGCTAATTCACATGGGAGCACTCTTGACGATGCTATTATGGCGCCCACATTCTGGAGACGACTACATACTGTTCATCTTAGCTCTGCTATGGGGTGTTTGCGACTCTGTTTGGATAGTTCAAATAAATGGTAAGTACTTGGACACCCTTTCAACGTGATTGTCACATATATGTGACAAACGAAAATTCATGTTGTTT
Source organism: Euplagia quadripunctaria (assembly GCA_963859945.1). Taxonomy (NCBI): domain Eukaryota; kingdom Metazoa; phylum Arthropoda; class Insecta; order Lepidoptera; family Erebidae; genus Euplagia; species Euplagia quadripunctaria. The sequence goes on along the minus strand of CAWLEN010000141.1, from coordinate 13,280 downwards.
TGCGCAAATTACTGGTCTAAGCGTTATGGTTATGATTGTTACATATATGTGACAACTGAGATGTATGGGGGCTCGGTTAAATAAAAGTACTTTTCTTGTTAGCTTCCACAATTATAATGTAATAAAACTTAAAGAAATACATTGGTGCATACAACGAGTCCATAGCGCAGCGTAAGCAATAACTTGAGACATCGTTAAAAAGGAGTATACTTTTTTTTTTTTTTTTTTTTTTTCGTGTGGGAAACACCCTCGGGTCATCACCTCACCTGAGCTAATGGTGAAGTGGTATGTCGGAATCGAACCGACTAAAACCACACGGTGTTCCGTCACAAGTGGGCCTATTGCAGGGGACCCGGGAATACCCTAAGAAGGAAGCCTCCGGGAACGGAGTATACTTACTAAATAATATCAAGGAACTTACATACACTACATCTCCAGCATAATAGAAAAAAAAAATAACTTAATATATATATTTTTTTCTTTTATAGTATATTTCACAATAGAAATGGGTTGGTCCTGTTTTTGTGAACAATATCAATCTTATTATTTTTCAAACATTTTACATTGCATCCTAAATCCTCTATTACAGTGAATGGACCATCATATAATTTATTTAGCTTACCACCAACTTCGTTTTTTATTAATATTAAATCATTTTTATTATACGCAATTGAGTTTAAATTCTTATCATAATAATTAATTTTACGGTTACATTTGCTTAAAATTAAATTATTTCTAGCATCTCTATTTGCTACCTGAAGCCTATATTTAAGACTACTACAATAGTTTTCAGGATTATATAATGGTTCAACTACATTACATAACCTAGATGGTACATTACAAGGTCTACGAAAAACTAGTTCAAATGGCTGATATTTTGTTGCTGAGTGAACGGTAACATTATAACTAAAACACCAATAGGCTAACCAATATGACCATGACTGTGGATTGTTATTGCATTGAATTCTAAGAAAAGCTCCTAAATTTTTATGTGTATTTTCTAACGAGCCGATTGATTGATGATGATATGCAGTCGATGATATTTTTTCAATGTCTAATAGCTTACATACCTGTTCCATTGTTGACGACATAAATTCAGTACCTCGGTCAGTTGCTATAGTTTTTGGTAATCTAAATCTTAACATAAAATTATCTACTAAGGCTTTACTTACAGTTACAGTGTCTTTAGTTTTGAGTGGATATGCTTCCACGAACTTACTGAGCTCGCACTGGAGACTTAATATATTATATACATTACCTTTATAATCCTGAGGTAATGGACCTATAATATCTAGAAATATGTTTCCAAATGCATACGCCGCTGTAGTCGTTATGCACATAGGTTCCTTAACATATTTACCGTGCTTCATCTTTTGACATTTGTCACACTTTGACACAAAATCTTGAACGTCTTTTTCAAGACCTGGCCAATAAAATTGTCGTTTAATATTGTTTATCATCCTATGCATACCAGTATGACCACATGTTGGCAGTAAATGATAATCGTGTAAAATAAACTTAATGTCTTCATCGGTAGTAATTCTAGTAATACCTCTTAATACGTGTACTCGTGGTCCGGATCAATTTTTCATTGAGTTCATTTCTTTACATAACTCTTTAAGAAAGCTAGCATTGTCTTTATTTTTAATTATACTTATCTCATTAACATTTATCATCTTACAAAATTTACTCAACTTGGACACAAATTCGACTTGCGTAAAAAGTGACCTAAAGTTGAGATTTACAAATAAAATCTTTCTGTTTTCTTCATATGCAAAACATTCTTCTTGCAAAGATATCCTATTATTTTTAATTATCTTATTCAAGTCTGTGCCTTTTATTAAGATCATTTCGACAGAGTCATTAGGCCTAGTATTGGCGGATTTACTAAACAAATCTGTATCCTCTACGTGATCCCTATCTAAAATTTTGAGCTCTTGTTAATACATTAACTACTTCCTTATGCATGCATTTCAGTTCATCCGATGTTATTACTATTCTTGACAATGCATCCGCGGTGACATTGTCTTTACCTTTTACATACACTATCTCATAGTCATATTCCTCAAGTATTAATCTAAATTTCAACAAACGATTTGAGGGATCTTTCACCCCAAATAGATATATCAAAGGTTTATGGTCCGTTTCAATAATAAAATGTTTACCGTACAAATATGGTCTAAAATATTTTATTGACCAAACAAAGGCTAAAAGTTTTTTCTGAATTGTTGAGTAATTTCGTTCAGCTTTGTTTAACGGTCGACTTGCATATGCAATTGGTTTCATATTGTTATTACATAGAACCGATCCAATGGCTATTCCTGAAGCATCAGTTTTTAAGATAAATACATCATTTTCTGAGAAATCCGGGTATTCTAAAATGGGTGAGTTTGTCATAAGATGTTTAAGTTTTTCAAAAGTTTCTTATCAATTTTGTGACCAAACAAACGGTTCATTTTTTCTGCACAATTTATTTAATGGATATGTTATTTCAGCAAAAGAAGGTATAAATTTTCCTTAACAATTAAAAAAAGCAATAAAACGCTTAACTTCGTCAGATTTTTGTGGAACTGGGTATTTCTGTAAAACTTTAATCTTTTCAGGATCTGGCAAGACACCTTGCGCAGACACTACATGGCCAAGATTTAGTAGTTTTTTTTTCAAGAATTGACATTTAGTCGGATTTAATTTTAAATTTACTTTTCTTAGTCTTTCTAAGATGTCCATAAGATTACACTACATTATAACAATTAAATCATCTAAATATATGAAACATTTGTCAAAAGTTAAACCGGATATTGCCACTGTCATTGCTCTACTAAAAGCACTAGGTGAAATTTTCAAACCCATCGGTAAACGTTTCATTTGAAATTGACCAGAGTTAGTACTAAATGCTGTACATTTCCTGCTTGACAATTCTAAAGAAACTTGATAATAGCCTAAATGTAAATCAATATGGCTGAATAAAACAGCTCCGGAAAGGGAATCCAATATGTCAGTTATATTTGGTAAGGGAAACTTATCGTCCTCAACTATTTCGTTAAGTTTACGATAGTCTACTACCGATCGCCATTTTTTCTGGTTATTTTCATCACTTTTCTTTGGTACTAGTAATATTGGACATTAGACCACTCACTTTGTGCCTCTTCTATTATATCATCTTTTAACATATTTTTCATTTATTTATTTAATTTTTGCTTTAAACTATGAGGTATTCTGTATGGTTTTGTAAAAATGGGATTAGTATTAGATTTTAATGTTATTGTTTGTTCGTAAATGTTTGTTTTCGTTAGTTTGTCGTTAGGCAAATGAAAAACATCTGATTTTTTTTTACATATGTCTTCAATAGACTGTTTTCCTTCAGAATTAAGATGTTCCAATTTCAAAAGTGAACTTAAAGTGTTAGCTCTTTGTGCATTAGCTTTAATTGTATTGAATTTATAGCAGTCATACTGAGATAATGGTTGTACTATCGGATTAATCATTGGTATACGAATATCTGTTTCACTTACATTTAAAATTTTAATAGGTATTTTCTCGCCACTGACATTAACGATAGCGCTAGCTAAAAATGAATTCTCACTTAACTCTGTAGCACAAACAACACTATCTTCGTTTACACTTGACTTAAATTTAACATAGTGAATAGATTCACTTCGCGCTGGTATGGTCAAAAATTCTGATGTACATTCTGTTCTGCCAAATATTTGCATTTTTATCTCTTTATTATTTATATCCAAAGTTATGACATTTGATTTCAAATCAATTTTTGATGAATAGGCACTTAAAAAATCTAATCCTATAATACCATCGGCCTTCAAAGGTAAATTATTAAATAAAAGAAACTTATGTTGGACTTATTCGCCACCATTTAGTGTCAATGTAAGATATACATGACCTTTTGAGCTAATTTCTCCGCCTATACCATTAATTAAAACAGCATTCATATTTATATTAATACCTTGATTTAAACATTCACTTCGTATAATTGACAAAGAAGCTCCTGTATCCAATAGAAAATAATCTGGATTATTATCTAAATTAAACGTTACTAATTTTGTTAGTACATTAAACGCAAAGATTTCATTCTTGTTCACGAAAAAATGTTGAAAGTTTAGGTACTTCTCTTTCTTGAACATTACTATTTTTAGAATCATTTACTTGAGCTGTATAAATTTTATGGCTATTACCGCGATAATTATTTCGAAAATGTCTACCTCTGAAAGAATTTCCACGTCCTGATATTAATTCTTTACGATAACCACGCGAATTTTGATTATAACCATTACCATGGTAATTTCTACTTACATACTGACTTGATGATTGTACACCTCGTGGTGTGCCGCTTTTTCTGTGTCCTTGATTTCTTTGACTATTAGTATGAATATTGTTACCTCTCCGTCCTCTGTTGTGAGATGACTTTTTATCCGAAAAATGCATGACGTTACCTGCAGCTGACGAAAATAAACTCTCCTCATCCTTTGCACCCTTGACAGCATCTTTCAAAAAATTATAATTTCGAGCTGCAACTATAGTGCTGAGCCTTGAATTTTTTTAAACCATCTGAAAATTTTCTAATTGCTAATTTTTCATTTATCGGTTTTAAAACGTCAAATTTAGTCAAATCGCCTTCTGCTTGAGAAATTGTCAAGTCCGCTACTAGTTGTTTTATTTCACAACCGTACTCGTCTATAGATCTCCATCCTTGGGAAATATTATGTAGGCGGGCTTGAATTGCCGTAAATGACTTTTTTGTTAAAAGGTGGGTACGCATATCCTTGACAAGTTCTGAAACAGTCATGTAAGTGGAGGCCAGTCGTAGCTTCGCATTTTCTGAAAGTCTATTTTTTAGAATAAATTTAAATAATAAATAACGATCTGACTCTTTAATCATATCTGAATACATCTTTATACCATCAATCAATCGTTTCGTTACATTTTCTGTCTCATCCATAACCGGTAATAAACTACAAGCCGTTTTCAGTTCGAATTCCATTTTGTCAATTTCAGTTTTGGGAAACTTACATAAATTCTTAATCACTTCATAAACCTGTTTAATATTCTGAAAAATCTCGGTTGCTGAAGATATAACCTTAGTGCCCTTCTGTGTTTTTAAAAGTAAAAATAATTCAGTGCATTTATCAAAAATGTTTTCAGCTTCATTCCGTTTATTTTCAACAGTTTTTCGTAAATATCTAGACTTACCTTTCTCAATTAAATATTTTCTTATTTCCTCTAGGCTATTATAATTCTCAATTAAAATTTTAATCATAATCCAAAAACAATTTATATCAACACTACAATACATAGGCTGCACTAAAAGTATAGGGAATGGAATATTTCCACTATTCCTATCATATTAAAATCTTTTTAATTGAAAACTCCTTGGTTTTAAAAATCGAATACCATTTATTTATTTAAAAAAAAAGATTCTCGGTCTTCTCACAAGGTCTTCTCAAACTTGTTTAGTTGTTGAGAAAATGGAATTGACTCTAGAAAATTCGGTTTAACACAAAACCTGTGTATTGACCGGATGCTTTCTGCATTTGGTGATGAAGCCCCATCCAAAACCACAATTTATCGCTGGTTTGCTAAATTTCAACGTGGACGTGTCAAGCTCAGTGATGATCCCCGTCAAGGTCGTCCAAAAACTGCAGTCACCCAAGAAAACGTTGATGCTGTGCGTAAGCTGATTGAGGAAGATCGACATGTGACATACCGCGAAATTCAGGCAAATTTAGACATTGGCATGAGTCAAATACAAATAATCTTGCATGAACAATTAGGTGTAAAAAAGTTGTTTTCCCGATGGATACCGCATTTGCTCTGTGAAGAGCAAAAAGCGGCTCGCGTTACTTGGTGCGTCAGAACTCTCAAAAGATTCCACGCAGGATCCTGAAATGCTGTATACAACATTGTATCAGGTGACGAATCCTGGATATACACGTACGAACCCGAAACAAAAAACCAGTCACGAGTTTGGGCGTTCGAAAATGAGTTAAAGCCAACTGTAATTGTTCGTTCGGAGTGTTGCAAAAAAATGGTGGCCACGTTTGTCTCCAAAACCGGCCATGTTGCGACCATTCCTCTTGAGGGACAAATAACGGTTAATGCAGAATGGTATGCTAGCATTTGTTTGCCACAGGTAGTTTCCGAACTCCGTAAAGAGAACTGCAACCGCCGCATCATCCTCCATCACGACAATGCGAGTTCTCACATCGCGCACAGAACAAAAGAGTTTTTAGAGCAAGAAAACATAGAATTATTAGACTATCCGCCGTACAGTCCCGACCTAAGCCCTAATAATTTCTATACTTTCCCTAAAATAAAGAATAAATTGCGCGGTCAGAGATTTTCATCACCTGAAGAAGCTGTGGACGCCTACAAAACGGCTATTTTAGAGACCCCAACTTCCGAATGGAATGGTTGCTTCAATGATTGGTTCCATCGTATGGAAAATGTGTCAAATTTAAAAAATAAATACATTTTTAAATAGTAATGTTGTGTCACTTCCTTGATTCCCGAAATTTTCAGTGTAGCCCTCGTATTACACTTATTACGTAAATACAAAAGTGGACATTAATTCACACGGCGAAAGAATACCCTACGTTAGCTTATTTGTGGCAGGGTATCATATTGCATGAGTGTTTGCGCCCGATTCCTGACATTCTACTGAAATACGTAATAACAATTATTAATAATGAACTTCTAATATAAACTTATTTAATTGCAAATGTAATTTAATTATTAAAGGTATTCATTTGTTACTCGCAAAATTATTTAAACACATCACTTTCGATTATAAAGTTTTGTTTGAACGGTTATCACTTTCATAATAATAGTTTTTAAAACTCACATATAAATCGTCACGTAGTTATGCTGTTGATTCTGCATTCTGCCGTCCTCTAAGTGATGCCCGAACACGCTGCATAGCGTGGAGACCAATCTCATCTTGGATCCAACGGCGATGGCACCTTTTATACAGACCTACCAAAAAGTAACAGACTGCGATGGTGAATATGGTCAGTATTACAAAAACGGCGATATTCATATGGCGCACGTACTCACAAACACCCTTTAAAACTGCTTCGTTATTTCTGGCTGTGTTCTGGTTGATGAAAACCTGGTCTTTTTCCACATTAGACCGACACATCTTGATTGCCAAATTTTTCTAATTAAGTACTAGTATGCGATGGGCCAGATAGATGTATTGTGGGCCCATGGCCTGGCAAGGTCGCCATGAGATGTATGGGGGCTCGGTTAAATAAAAGTACTTTTCTTGTTAGCTTCCACAATTATAATGTAATAAAACTTAAAGAAATACATTGGTGCATACAACGAGTCCATAGCGCAGCGTAAGCAATAACTTGAAACATCGGTGTAAAGGAGTATACTTACTGAATAATATAAAGGAACTTACATACACTACACAACTACCTTTTTCCCACGACTTTACTCGCGTGACTATTTTGCCGGCTTAGATCAAGTATACCATAGATAGACGATCTCCTACCACAAATGCTTCAAATAGTGGCACTCGATAGCTCCACATACTTTACTTGTATTGAAAGTACGACAAGTCATCATCAGTCATCTTTGGATGTCGAAAACATGGTTTTAGTATTTTTCGGCTACACCTGGAACATCACACCGCTAGCGCAGCCGCGAAGCGTCTGAGCCTGATAGCATAGCTCAATTGTGCTTAAAGCTGTATTTAAACATAGTTTAGTTGGTGCCTTTTTTTGAGCGCCAATCTATGATATATAGGTATGATCGAAAATCATCGTTTAAGACGTTAAGGCCTGAAATGTAACAGCATACAAACTCACATTAGCTTTTGTAATATTGGTTAGAATGTAGTTCTAAAGCATAAAGACCTCGCTGATAATCAGTTTTAAAATTATTGTTTTATGTTACAGCATACTTCGGTGTCCTATTCCACGGTAAAGAAAAAGCGGCGTATTCAAATTATCAACTATGGGCGGCGGTGGGCTTTGTAATCGCTTTCATACTTTCATCATACGTGAGGACACGCTACAAGCTTTACCTACTTATTTGTAATTTAATTCTAGGGATCACGGGCTATTTCATATTGGAGTACAAACACAGAAATGACAGAAAAATAGCAAAGAAGTTCGAAAAAGTAAAAACTGACTGCAATCAGGAGTTGGTTCTACTGAACGCATGAGTTACACATGTAACATAATTTAATATTTATTTTGTCAATACCAAACATAAGTGTATAATTGATTAATACAATACATACAACAACACATAAAATAATTAATACATACTTAATACATTGTTTGTATTAAGTTTCTTATATGCTCCATCATACGTAGATTGGCCGGTTGGCGATAATCACAATCACCAATCACATAAAAGGCACCATGCCTAGCTGCCTTTTATGTGATTGGTACCAAATTATACTTGGCAAAATGTGGGTGTTTAATACGACTCTGCCTACCCCTTCGGAAATACAGGCGTGAGTGTATGCTAGTTTGTATTGTGCTTAGCAAAGATATTCTAATAAATATTACTAATATTTTGGGATATCTAAACTCAAACCAACCCTTGCTTGTACCATGGGTTCTAGATCAGGTAAACAAATATTTGGATAGAGGGGGTTTCGTACCCACGACCTCTGACATTGCAGTCACCACTGCGCTACTATTATACTACTATATAGTTAATTATAAGCCAGTAGACTTTTATTTCTTTAACAATTGTGTGTATTTTTATTAAAAATGTAATTAGATTTTATTAAAATAAAACCAATTATCACATATTTTAATCAAATCACGAAAAAATCTAAATACATCCCTAAAACCATCAAAGCCAGTATTGTATTAATTTCTTAAGATATTTCCATTGTCATTGTCTTCGAAATCCATAATTTTATGCTTACGTGTAAATTATTTATATGGAGTAGGTTTTAATTTTAAATGTAAAATAAATATACTTTCACCAGGGAATGGGTACTACTGCTTTTACTTACTTTATTATTAAAACCAGCCAACAGGATACTTTCCTCGCACATTTCTCCATATACTTAGATTGTCGTACAGTCAGAGACACTTTTTTTATGTCACCTGCGTACCTGCTACCTCTGTCATCGCAATCGAGGGCCGACTCTACTAATCGGACGACTCCGACTGTTATTTTCTCTGAGACCGCGTAGCCCGACAGCTTTGTCTGACTGATCGGACGACATGTATTTTTTTTCCTGTTGGTTCGATTGATCGGACGACGTGGACTTGTTTTCTATTGGTTTTCCTATTGATTAATTAGGCGGACTATGATAAGCGGGCCTCTTTTAAAGGTTAGGGTATCCCAAATCTGCCTTTTTTTAACCATTTGATTACGTATGTGCTAGAGGAGAGATACAGATATTTGTAAAGAAAGATGAGATAGTTTAAATTTCAAAGTTTTTACTTAATAAAAAAATAACATTTTTGTCGTTTGAATTAAATTTGTAATTCAGTTCTTTTTAATTTTAAGTGCCTGTTTTAGTGTATTTTTCCTTTTAGAAGTCGGTTTTAATTTTTTTGTAAAATGTTTATTTATTTCTTCCTTTTTAATGAACGTAACTGATTTTTCTACAACAAACACGGGTAGATCTACTAAACGCGTTCCTCGTATAAAACAGTGACATTTAAAAGAGTCCAGTGAAGTAAGGTGTATTAAATGAAACGACACGGTGATCGGTTCAAGACTGGCTTTATTTTACTATAATCAAGTGTAGGTAGAATAATGTTAATCTACCTACAAATACAATATATTACAGTTTCTCCCCGTAAAAGGAATTTAAAATTAATTTTACATTATATATGTATCGAACTGCAAGCTTTTTTTTGTGAAATTACATCCTTATGTTTAGTTAATAATATAGTCAATCTAACTCTGCTTAATACCTAGCACAATATCCTTAATAAAGAAGAATAAAAATAGATTTTACACACAACATTTACACACCCTTAAAACTCAAGTTTTTCCTATATAGGTGTAGTTTAAAAATACAATCATATATAACATCAACGAAAATAAGCCACAACAAAAAAAAAAAACAATACTGGCTAAACAGTTAGTGGAGTAACAAGCCTACGAGCCAAGTGTTGCAGGTTCGATGCCCGCTCTGTATGGGGGAAAAAAAAAAACAATACCTGTCTAGTATACGCTTGATGTTAATTGTTTTGGAAAATAGATACATACAAACAAAAGCCAGGCAACGACCACGTGCAGTAAAAATTACATCACTACATATTATGAAATAAAGTCCCCCGCCGCGTCTGTCTGTCTGTTGCGATAAACTGAAAAAATTACTAGACGTATTTTCATGCGGTTTTCACTAATAGACAGAGTGATTACCCGTACGAAGCCGGGGCGGGTGGCTAGTTTATCAATAAAATAATGAAAATATGAATATGCAAAAAAAAAATTAGGAAATTTCCTATGACTAGAGCTTCGTCTTACGTGGTCGTAGATTATATTTTTGGGGCTGAAATATTTCAGTGGAGGGAATGGTGGGCGATGGGGAAGGTGAAATAATATTGTCGGACAATGGTGAATTAAAGGAACTTTCCCCTATAGTTGAGTTTAAGCTTTTTGAAGTCGTATTAATACTTTTAGGGGAAGACGACACCATTGCTTGCGATGTTTCGTCAGGTTGTTCCAGTACGGTTGAAGTGTCCTTATTTGTTACATTCTGGTCGTGAATATGCAGAGAGTGTCGAAGCTTTTTCTTCGGTATTATTTGATCAATGTGCCTTGTGCTCACTCTGTTACCAGTATTAACAGAATAGGTGACTGCACCTGTGCGCTCGGTCACCGCGCCCTCTATCCACTTGTCACCTTTGCCATAATTCCTTATGAGCACCGCGTCGCCAACTGCGACCTCGCGTGCCCTGCCGCCCGAGTTCTCCACCTGTTTACGTTGTGCCGCGCGAACTACGTCACCGGTAGCGGTGGGTCGCAACAGATCGAGCCGTGTCCGCAGCCGCCGTCCGAGCATCGCAACGGCAGGCTCCCGCTGAGTGCTGCAGTGTGAACTGTTGCGATACTGCAATAAAAATTTACTTAATGCGCGATCAACATTTTCGCCCTCCGCTACGGCCTTCTTTATGACCTTTTTCACAGTCTTCACGGCATTTTCAGCCGCACCATTGCTCGATGGATGGTAGGGGGCTGTCACAATATGGTCAATGCCATTTTTACTCAAAAAATCCTCGAACTCTTGCGATGTAAACGGCGGGCCCCCGTCAGTGACCACCTGCCTTGGAATACCAAACCTCGATAATAACTCTCGTAGTTTAGTTGCCACCGCAGAAGCAGATGTACCGTTATACATAGGGAACACCTCGATCCATTTGGAGTGGGCATCGATCACCAGCAAGTAGTATCGCCCGTTATGTTGCAAGAAGTCCGCGTGTAGGCGTATCCAAGGCTCCGATGGCCATTCATAGGGCACAGGCGGAGCGCGCGGAGGCGCGTCCAGTTGGTCGCGGCACGCGGCGCACGTGCGCGCGCGTTCCTCCAGCTCAGCATCGAGCCGCGGCCACCACACGTAGCCACGCGCGATTTGCTTCATCCTTACCATGCCTACGTGGCCTGCGTGCACTTCCTCAATTATTTGTTTACGAAGAGTACTGGGTATGATTATACGGTACCCCCATACGATGCAACCGTGGTCGACGTGTAGTTCCTCTTTACGGTGAAAATACGGTTTCTCACTTTCGATTTCTGTTTCGTACGGCCACCCGCTCACAATGTACCCGTACACCTTTCTTAAAGTAGTATCTTTTCTTGTTTCCTCTGCCACATCCTTGTGACTAAGAGGAAAACTGTCTTCAACAAAGTGTATGTATGCTGCAGCGTCGTCATCCTCTGTCATCTTGCTCATTTTTGGCAGGGGTAAACGTGACAAGCCATCTGCATTGCCGTTTCTTTCTGTAGGCACGAAAACTATATCGATGTCGTATGCTGCCAACCGCACCGCGTATCTCTGCAAACGGCTAGCGGCCGTCTGCGGTATACCATGTTTTGGTCCGAAGATATATGTAAGTGCCTTATGATCGCTACGAAGGGTGAATTTACGACCAAAAACGTACTGATGATGCCTGGTGACTCCGTAAACGATCGCCAATGCCTCCTTGTCAATCTGGCTATATCGTCGCTCCGCGTCTGTAAGTGTGCGTGAGGCGCAGCACACGATGCGCTCACTCCCGTCCGGGTAGTGGTGGGCGAGCACCGCGCCAAGCCCGTACGCGCTGCTGTCCACGGCGAGCACCAGCGGTAGCTCCGGTGAGTAGTGCGCGAGTGCTCCACCGCTCACTAGCTTCTCCTTGACCGACTTAAACGCGCTCTCACAATCATCACTCCAGCGCCACTGACTGCCTTTACTTAATAGCTTGTACAGGGGATTTAAAAGAGTGCTTATATTTGGTATGAAACGCGAATAGTAATTAATTAAGCCTAAGGCTGCTCTAAGTTGCGATACATTTACAGGAACAGGTAAATTTACAATAGCCGCTACCTTGCTTTTGTCCGTGTGTACACCGTATTTGTTAATTCGATACCCTAAGTAACATATTTCATCCATGAAAAATTCGCACTTTTCAAATTTTATACGCAGGCCAGCTTTTTTTAAACGCAACAATACTTCTTTTACATTTTGTATATGATGCATCTTATTATGCCCGGTAACACAGATGTCATCAATAAATGATACGACACATTCAATACCGTTAAGTGTTTCCTCAATTAATTTTTGAAACATTTCCGGAAGACATTTCAACCCAAACGGTGCCCTACGATATACAAAAATACCAATATGTGTTGTAATAGCGGTAAGTGGTTGCGACGCTTCATCTAACATTACTTGTAAATATGCATGTTTAAGGTCTAATTTCGTAAATTGCTCGCCACCACTTAAAGCTGCAAACAATTGCTCAATACGGGGCAAAGGATAATGAAAATCTTTCAATACGGGGTTTACAGTGATTTTATAATCACCGCAAATCCTTATCGTACCGTCGCGCTTAATTATAGGCACAATGGGGGTCCCATAGTCGGACCTATCTACTTTATAAATTATACCGTCCGCTTGTAAACGTTCCAACTCGCGTTCGACAGGCGAACGCAACGCCAGCGGTAAGGGGCGGGCTTTACAGAATATCGGCGATGTATCATTTAAATATAACTTAATCTTTGTTTTGAATGTGCCTAGGCCATCTCCAAAGACTTCGGGATATTCATCTTTTAAATTTAAAATTAGTGATTCC